>OZ038380.1:173297915-173528696 GCA_964036045.1 Eutreptiella sp. 'Long Island Sound 2002'
AGCGTGCAAAGCTGAAAAATTCTATTGCCTTCGGCAAGTCCACCTCGCAGAGAATCTACCCCGAGCAACACACACCCCAAATAGGGTGGAAACTACATAAATACCGGCTAAAACATGCTTTACATACCTTGGATGATCATTTTAGGTGATCACGGTATCAAAAAAACAAGTTTCAGAAACTTCGATTTTTGAGCTGCCCAGGGTGAAAAACTGCACTAGCAAGTTGTGTACCAATCCCTTGGGAGACCCCCCCCCCCACCCCCGGGACCTAATACCCAAATAGGGTGAAAAAGATGTACATACGGCCTAAAAAATGCTTTACATACCTTGGATGATCATTTCAGGTGGTCACAATATCAGAAAAACAAGTTTCAAAAAGTTCCATTTTTGAGCTGTCCGGGGTGAAAAACCGCATAAGCAGGTTGTGTACCAATCCCTTGGGAGACCCCCCCCCCCCTGGACCTAATACCCAAATAGGGTGAAAAACACGTAAATACGGCCTAAAACATGCTTTACATACCTTGGATGGTCATTTTAGGTGATCACAATATCACAAAAACAAGGTTCAAAAACTTCCATTTTTGAGCCGTCCGGGGTGAAAAACTGCATAAGCAGGTTGTGTACCAATCCCCTAGGAGCCCCCCCCCCCCCCCGGACCTGATTCCCAAATAGGGTGAAAAACACGTAAATGCGGCCTAAAACATGCTTTACATACCTTGGGTGGTCATTTTGGGTGGTGACAATATCAAAAAAACAAGTTTCGAAAACTTCGATTTTTGAGCTGTCCGGGTTGAAAAACTGCATAAGCAGGTTGTGCACCAGTCCCTTGGGAGCCCCCCCCCCCCCCCCTGACCTGATACCCAAATAGGGTTAAAAACATGTAAATACGGCCTAAAACATGCTTTGCATAGCTTGGATGGTCATTTTGGGTGGTCACAATATCAAAAAAACAAGTTTCGAAAACTTCGATTTTTGAGCTGTCCGGGTTGAAAAGCTGCATAAGCAGGTTGTGCACCCGTCCCTTGGGAGCCCCCCCCCCCCCCCCGACCTGATACCCAAATAGGGTGAAAAACACGTAAATACGGCCTAAAACATGCTTTACATACCTTGAATGGTCATTTTGTGTGGTCACAATATCAAAAAAACAAGTTTCGAAAACTTCGATTTTTGAGCTGTCCGGGGTGAAAAACTGCATAAGCAGGTTGTGTACCAATCCCTTGGGAGGACCCCCCCCCCCCCGGACATAATACCCAAATGGGGTGAAAAACACGTAAATACGGCCTAAAACAGGCTTTACATACCTTGGATGGTCATTTTAGGTGGTCACAACATCAAAAAAAGAAGTTTCGAAAACTTCGATTTTTGAGCTGCCCAGGGTGAAAAACTGCATAAGCAGGTTGTGTACCGGCCCATTCACTAGGCCATTATTGGTGGAAACAGCCATTTCGCGTCTTTGGCACGGGTTGTGAACGGCCCTAAGCAAGGCTAGAGACTGCAAAAAACGTCCTTCCGTATCCTAGTAGGCATATATTGTCACAACATCCCCACTCGCACCCCTCAAAGTGGGTACCACGGGGTCACCGGATCCGCCAAAACCGCCAACATACCAAAAATGGCTGAAAAGTGCATAAACTGCATAAGCGCTCGTCCCACTCCGCCCCATACAAACCCTATGGAGTCGGGACCCGGAAACACTTTTTCGGCTCAAAATCGAAAAAAACCAAAAGATTCATGATTTTCGACCCAAAAAAAGGGGGGGTCATTTTTTGACCCCCCCCCCACCCCCCCACCCCCCCCCCCTCCCTCAAAACCTGAAAAAAGTGGGTTTCAAGTGGGGGGGGTCTGGGGGGGTCCGGACCAAAAACTCATTGGGGGATGCGTTTATTGGACAAAATAATGATTTTACAAGGGGTTAAACTAACAATTCAACCCCTTGGGGTAGGGTACGCGAATAGGCCCAAAAAGGCCAAAATGGGGGGGTATGTGGCGTTTTCCCTTATATACGCCTGCCTGGCTTTGATCTAACAACCTCTGCGAGGTGATTTGTTGTCTCTTTCAATGTTGTATTGTCCCCTGTATTTGTGGCTTTGCGCACCTCCCCTGCCCCCATTTTGGGGGTGTAGATTTCATTTTAGGACTTCTTGGGCGGATCCGGAACTCCTTGACAAAGATATGACCCCATTCCAGCAATCAGATATCCGAAAATGGGATCAAAATTCCTTCCAGGCATGATAATTTGGACACAATCACACAACATTCCTCTTATTGTGTTTGCCCCCCCATCCCCATTGCAGAGCCACATATATGCCCCCCCTGCCTTCACTATATGGTGGCTATGTGTGCACCACTATGCCATAACTTGTATCCGCTTGCTGAGCCAAAATTTTTGAAAAAAAAATCTGTTGCCTTCACCAAGGCAGCTCAAAGACAGGCTACAAGTCACCCAATCAGTCAGGCAGGCACGCAGTCAGTCAGTCAGTCAGGCAAGCAGTCAATCAGGCAGTAAGTTGGGCAGGCAGGCAGGCAGAAACACAAAGTTTGGCTTTTTTTCAGTCACGGACTACGTCTACAGACAGTGGGGAACCCCATATACCGGAGCAATCAGCGGTTGAGTGGTAAAACACGCGCATGCCCTCCCTACCGTTGTCGGTTCGAATCCCCGCCGGCGATCGCCGGTGCGGGTCGACCAATCCATTATTCTTTTTCAGCTGACCCTGGTTCAAATCCTTCTAAGCACCAAATTTTGACCCCCCCCCCCCCCAACCCAACCCCCTGAAATGTGGCATCCAGTTTCAGGGGAAGAGAGACCTCAAAATCAAAAAATCTATTGGGGGATCGTTTTGTCGGACAAAATAATGATTTTACAAGGGGTTAGACATCCAATATCATGCCTTCGGGTATGCTACGCAAACGACCCCCAAAAGGCGGGGTGTAAGGGTCCGCGCCTGCGCTTGATCTTACAACCTCTCTTCGAGGTGATTTTCACACTCAAATCAATCCATGCTATTCAATACAAATTTCACCTCTCAAACACAACACATGAAGAACCAATACCCACCTCTCGATGCACAAGGAGCATGAATTTGCATTAAACCGTTGAATAGCACATGTTCAGCCATGATCAGGCAACTTTTGCGCTGCCAACTCCAAATCATGTTGGGCCCCCTTGCAATCCTTCCTCTGACTTCGTAGCAGTTGCCGAGAGCAACCCCATGCACGCAATGCGTTTCATGGGGCTGTGGCTGACCATCAGATCAGAGTTGGAATATGATCAGGGGCATAGAATATTGTACAGGAGACCCCACAAGATGACTGCTTGTCCACAAGGGCAAGCAAACTTCACAATGAGATATGGGCAAATCAATGGCATGAGGCTTGCGCTCTTCAAGCATCTGTGTCATATGGGCAAGAGTGCCTGATGTGGAAGGCTCGGGCTGTGGTGATGTATCCAGCACCATTGTATTCACCAAGCACAGCCCACCGAGCCACAGAATGAGATGGAGGAGAAAATGGTGACTGAAACGGCAGTAAGGGTGGTGCATGCGCACCTCGTATGCCAAGCCATGGCCAAGTGATTCAAATGGGCAAACAATCACAACAAATGTGTCATTAACCCCATGTAATTGGCAGATTTGTCACCAAAATCATGTCTTCTGCGGTTGCACTACATTTTGTACCAAATTAAATTAGGTACGGAATTAGTACGGTCCCTACCGCTAAGACAAGGGGGTGGGCGGGGTACTTTTGCATCTCCTGACGAGTTGGTGAGGGCCGCAATATCAGTTTACTGTCCCTCAATGTGTGCCATAACGGTGGCACGAATCGTGATATATACTGTACACCTTTGGAGAGGGGCGACAGTATGGATGAGGGCCGTGGAGCCAAGAGAGAGGACCTCAGCCTTAAGGAGCAGTGCATTTCTCCTGAGCCAATGTGTCCTCTGCATCTCCTTTGCTTTGACGTAGAGCTTCTTCCAGGGCCACTTTCACTTTGCATGCTGCCTCCTCACCCGCTTCTACCACAGCTTTAGCCAGGGTCAAGTTGCGTACCGTTTCATCCCCAGACTCACCCAGGGCCTTGGCTATGGCCAATTTGCATGACTCACCCCCCAACTCGTCCTTGGAGCCCTTATGGCTACAAGCGCACAAACACATGCAGCAAATGCAGATCATGCAGAAGCCAATGAATGCCAGGACCCATCCAAGAGCAACAATGAGCCCTTCAAGTGTCCCGTGGGGAGGGGGCACATAGCTGAGGCACTGAGCTTTGCCATTGGGAAGTACATTATCAGTGCAGAAGGCGCGTGTGCAGGCCACTGGCACTCCATGGTCCATGATGCAAGTGTTGCAACCATCAAACCACCGAAGACAATTTGGAGGACTTCTGACAGGCCTTACAGTCTGGGGTCTTGGGCCTGCGTTGAGGCACCGGGGAGCCCCGGGGTGCTCACAGTACCGCTCTGTGCAGCCCATTAGATGCAAATTATCTGCCACGCGGCAGGTGTTGCAACCATCATACCAGACACTGCAGCCCTCCCAGGGGCGAGCCCCGCCTTCCAGCCGTCCTGGAGTCCCAGAGGCACTGCCACCGGAGAAGCTGCTGTGGTAGTTGCGAAAGCTGCGAATGGAAATGAGAGGGTAAGTAATTGGATGCGGGTTCGGACTGATGGCAGGCGGATAGATGGCGTAACCCTCTCATGCCCAACAACCCCCCGCCCCCCTTGCAATCTCCCTCGTTAGCCCGCGACGGTCTCCCGGGGGGGGGGGGGGGGTTGCAAGGGTATTTCAAGGCAAACTGTGGTACCCTCCACTGATGCAAGCAAAGAGAACACACAGTCACCGGCAGAAAACCTTGGGTCTGAAATAGCAACACAACACAACCATACAACGCCTTTGGAGAGAGAACATCACAGAAGTGATTGATTTGAAGTAATGGGAAAGCAATGCAAGGCCATGTGTAAAGCAGATGGGCAACACAAACCAGCGCAATAGATGTTGACTAGAAAAACATGGAGGTGACGGTCTCCCGGGGGGAAGGGGGCATTGCAAGGGGTGGGAGATTGCACGGGGGGGTACCTCCCATTAGTGTTTTCCCAGTCCCAGAGAGGCGAAGCGGGGGGAAAGGCTTGGGTGCCGTTTTACAGAAGAATGGTGTGTGTCATGCTGCCATGGGAGCTCTACACGGAACTATTACTCTGTGGCCCATGAGCTTCCACGTGTTTACACCGCCACAAAAGGACTTTGCCAACTGGACAAGGGTATTTTGTCTGTTGACACCCTCAACTGAAGGCGAATGGCGCCCGAGTACGCGAAAATGGAGCGCGACAGGGGAAGGGGCGTGAGGTTGCGTTGATACTGATGATAGACGGAGAGCTCACACCGTGGAGAAGGGTTGGGGCTGGACTGATGTGGGCAGCAACCTGCCCCCTCCATGTGTGTGCACGTAGCATACCCGCTTTTGCGCTTTGGCCCTTCATCAGTACCTTCACCAGCCCCAAACCACTCCTCAGCAGGGCCATCTGCCATCTCAGGGACATCCTCAGGCTTGCTCTGCCCAAGTGCAGAGCCTCCCATGGCCTTGTCCACAGGGGGAACAGGGGCTTCAGCAGTAGTGCCTGCAACTACATCAACGGACTCGGACGTCACCTGAACACATGCAAGGCCTGGGTCTGTGCTGTGCACTGATGAAGCACCTGAGCTGCAGAAAGCATCAGTTGCCCACACACTGAGGCATGTACATTGCAACCTCTGGCACACCAGATGCATTTGTTTCAAAACTGCCAAAGTGTGTGTGACCCTCACATCAATTTCAATCCATATGCAAAACTACATGCGCGCGCGCACACATCCACACACACACACACAGAGACTCACGTGTATGATAGCAAACACTATGATTGTTGTCGAAATGAATGGGAATCGCACACTTACACAAATACACACAGAACTCAGAGCTCTCCAAGAAGCTCTCCCAGTGAGTGGCCCAGCTGCATACACATGTGCAGCCTGGTGCCCTTGACGGTGGTGCAGGCTAAGGGGACCCCACGCAGGGAATATGGGGTGCATAAAAAGCGATGTTTTACCTCGCAAGAGGCTAGCCAGGGCGAAAAGGCGATGGCAATGGTCCTGAATTGTATTACCCCCCTCTCCCCCATTGTATGAGCCACGCCCTTGTCCAAGCTACAGCGGCGTAGGGACTGTAACAATGTGGCACCTAATTTAATTCGGTACCAAATGTAGTGCAGCCACATAAGACACAGGTTTGATGACAAATTTGCCAGTCACATAAAGTCATGGACACATTTGTTGTGAGTGTTTGCCCACTTGAACCCACATGGCTCTGATCTTGGGGATATTTGTGCACTATATTCCCCATTCTTGCACTAGCTCACCATGCAGTCTTCTCTTTTTGAACCTGGGCGTCCGGTTTTTTTCACACGTTCCACCAGTGAGCATGTTGATGCCACAATGAAGGGACCGTTGAAAAAAGGCTGTTGGAGTACATGAAGGGTGGCCCTGTGCCCCCCTTCAAAAAATCAAGTTCTTCATCCGGTGCCCCTCTCCTACTTGCGAGCCATGGTGTATCATCGCAAGAAGGGTTTCCAAGCCCAACATTTATAGCCTTCTCATGCTTCATTGCTTGTGAGAACATGGGTGTGAGCCTGCAATTTTATGTTCCCAACACTTTTTTGTGTTTGCATGTCTTTGGCAATGCCGGTGGAGTTTAAGGTGCACTCATACCATGAGCTCACTCAACGCCTGTGTCAGTAGCTGTATGTAAGCTACAGCCTTGTCCAAGCTACAGTAGGCGTGGGGACCTTATTCATTTGGTACTTTGGCGCAGGTTATACAAGGGGAGGGGGGTAAGACTGAGCTTTGATTGACCACTACTGCATGTGAGCTCCAGGCATCTTGTGGGTTGTTTGAGTCCACGCGAGCTTGCCCCTAAGGAGGGCCCCATAGGCAGGGAGTGTGCGCCCACGATGGGATGTGGGGCGTGGTAGGGGCGCAGACCTTGTTCATAGTGAAGCACCAACGCCTGTAGCATGCCGCGGCATGCCACTGGCGCGTCGTTGGGGGGGGGGGGGGGGGTTGAACACTGCAGCATGCCACCACATGCTGTAGCATGCCGCAGCGGCTTGAACTTTCCAGCAGGTTTGTTCGGCAAAAGTGCTCCCCAATACCTTCCCAAATTGCCCACTGTAAGCAATCTGCATTACTCCTCATAGGTTTTTGTGACCCCTCAGCCATGGGAGTAGCTGTAGGACTTGACGTCAAAGAAGTCGGGAAATGACACAAAAAAGACGGTAACATGTGGGACAACAGGATACATGTACAGTTGTATTACGGACGGCCAAAGTGAGTCACCAGAATGGAAAATTGCATTGCACTCTTTGTGCTTTGTGGTTATCTACGAAAGGGTCCTCAAGGACCATGTTTTGTGAAACAATAGGACAGTTCAAAGGGGGAACCCTTGCACTGCGCGCTACTTTTAGACTAGATTCCCCTATGAAGAACCCCCACACTAACCCCTTCCAAACACCCTCAAAATTAGGCTATCCCAGTTACCCAAATGCCCCTAAATTTGAGTCACTCAAACTACCTTAGCTCAAGACAAATGCAAGCTACCTTTCCTTTATATAAGACATCATGCAAAATGCGGAAAGCCACGCACATATCCTCTTTTTCGTTCAATTGAAAGCTCACACACCCTACCAGCTAGTCCCAAAGCCGCGTATGTGTCCACCCCATCCTCAGCTGGACCGGGGGGGGGGGGGGGGGCAAAGTTTCTTGCAGGAGGGAATCCATGTCAACCTCTGTTTTCAACTTGTGGTACAACCATGCTTCCTCATCAGCAGGGATGCGGCCTCGCATAGGCATTCGACCGTGGTCAGGCCAAACCGGGCACTCCGTCAGGTCAACTCGAGGGGCCACGGAAGCCTGGGAGTCCATCACCCCAACTCAAGGGCACACACCAAAGTGTGGGAGTCCATGGTGAAGATGAGCAAAAAAAAAAAGTGAAATGGGGTGGAAATGGGTGAAAGTGGATGAAAATTCAAAAATGCCATATCCGCCATGTGGAAGAAGCATCAAAACCTATGCTAGGGGCAACAATGAGGCCCCTAGTATCACAAAGTATGGGTCTCCAGTACGGCTAGATGCCCAAATAGTTGCATTGCGCCCGCACTGCGCTAAGGGCGCCCCCATATGCATGGAAACCTGCAAAGTGTTCCCATGCCCATATACAGGGGGCCTTTTGGCAGTGCAAACTGTCAGCATGCCCACAGAGAGGGGGGTTGTTGGCAGTGCAAATTGTCATTTCACGTAAGCCACAAAGATGGCAAAAATCAGACCCAAACTCCGCTAAATGCCAGCCCTGACACCCTGCAAAGATCAATACAGCAGAACCAATTCCCAGGTGGGCCCTGTTCCTACTGCTCCTCCTCACATTTCCGGGTATTGTCCATCTTATTGACGGACATGATTGCCAAATGGTGCAAAATCTCATTACTCATTCTGAGGCGATCATGTGTCAGTGTGTGTCCCAACAAATTGAAGGCTCTCTCCACATGGCATGCAGAGCGAGGCCGGCGGACAAAAAGCAGAGCAACTGATGACAAAATAGGGGAATCAGCAGCTTTCACGTCCCACCAAGCAACTCTTGCAGAAGTTGTTTCCGGCAGTGGAGATGGAGCAGGCAATGCAATGTACCACTCTTATTCAGTGGGGAATCTCATGGATGTATTTGCTCATTTCAATGTGTGATAGCATGGGAGGTGTTTGCAAAGCTTCAAGGTTGAAACATTCAATGCCGTTTTGTGAAGTTGCCTGGTTCTGAATTGTTTTTTTTTTGTACAAGTTGTCAACCTTGTTGCACATCAATTGTGCCGCCTCTTGCAGTTGCGCAGCAACAGCCGACAAAGAGTCCAAAGAGCACTGTACAGGACAGTCAAATTTACCACCAGCTGCAGGACCTTAAAATGTTTTTTGATGTCATCCAAGCACTTCAAAAGGTTTGTGGGTCCCCCTGTTTTTGCTTTTGGAAACTGGCAAAAAGGTCAAATATAGGTTGCATTGAGTGAGCTTTATAGGCATGTGAACCAGCCCCCACCAATGGCATGAAGCATGCCGTGGCGAGATAAATTTTTCTTGGGGATTGTCGGTGCTTGTTCATTGTCTTGTCACTTGGAGGTCAAGATGGCTCTTGTTCAGAGCCAGGGTAGCCAGGGTTGGACGGCAGCAGGCTCCAGTGTGGACCATCAAATACATGGGTATTTGCATCTCCCTAGGTCTTTGCAGTTGAAGCTTGGTGTGTGCACATGGGGAAAACCCATATTGCAAAGTGAAATCCAGCCACAAGAGGCCACCACCCTGGGCCGGCTGTGTGGCCGCACCCTGCACCGTGGGAAAGCCCATGCCGCTGTTGACAGCAACAATGAACCCCCCCTGTGCCCCGCAGAGGCAGAGCACGCTGGTACGTTGCGAAATTTGCACCTGTTCAGCATGGGGCGCCGCTGCCAGGCTGCCCCCGTACACTGTCGTGCGACCAATCTCGCTGTGCACCACCGGCGGCCACCTTTGGGGGTATTCGAAGAAATAATGGTTCTACAGTAGAAGAATACTCCCTATAGTAGAAAAAGAAAAATTCAAGCAAAAGGAAGCATTCTGGTTTTTCAAACGGGATATCATAATGCATTCAAAATAGAAAATACAAAGAAACATTAAGATAAACAAAAGAGGAGGATGGCGGTACCAACCTTTACATGGAAAAACACCAGCCTTTTACCAACCGCTGCATGAAAAACACGTCTAAAATCACCTTTTACCAACCGCTGCATATATGAACTATTACCACCCCCTGTAGGCTCCATACGTGTTTTTTTCCGGGTAAATCATTATTTTTGAGACAAGATATTGTTGTACTTATAGAGTTCATGCGGTGCTGAAAAAAATTTGAAGGTGTATCCGTATCATCACTGATATTATTACTGCAATGCGCACAAATATGGCAGTCTCATAGTGCTTACCACTACTTTGTAATTGCGGCATTCTAAAAAAACATGAGGACAAACCTCAAAAATCACGTGTGTGGCATACAAATTACAGTGCGCGCGTGCCTCACTGTGCGCAGGGGCCAGTCTGGCACATTTACGCATTCAAACACATTCAAGAAGTGGTCTTCCCTATCTCTGATAATCAAAACCACATCAAGCTTCAATACATGCTCCACGGGGTGAACGAGCATGCACCAGCATTAGGCATCAAACCAAAGCTCAACAACTTACTCAATAACACTGTTACTAAACCACTTCACAGCTTAATTATCCGAAGGGGCCATGGCTGCACAAGGTACAGCTTACGGCCTTGGCTATAGCCATGGCTTCATATCTTGAAGAGGATGATCAATCTAATGTAATCAACAAATCTCGAACAAATTTGCATATGCCGACCGGCGTGAAGGCGGCGGCGGGATCGTTTCAGAGTATCCACAAACAAGGAAATTGCGCAAGTAGTCAAATTGGATTTGGGTCTCTCAACTTGTGATAGGTTCACTAATCACAATCTCCAGAGTCTTTTAAAACCGCTTGCCAGCAGATTCGTGTCTCAGCTGGACAAGACCTCATGCAGAATGTCGACAACTAGAAGCCGTAGAGCAAAATTGGCAAAGATGCTGCAGCCGCAGTGAAATCTGGAATCACATGATTGTGGGATACTTCGTTGTGATAGGCCCTTTACGCCAACTGTCCATGCACAACATGATTTTGCAAACATGCAAATGTTGTGCCTATGCAATCATCGCGGTGTTGAACACATATGACGTTGTGAGAACATCATCACTAATAGTATTTCTACAATAGCTAAAGCATTTTATAAGACGGTCCAACATGGGATATGCGGCAAAGCTACGCCAGTTTAGCTCAAAGCCACTGTAGTGCCTGCATCGGTGTGTCACAAACAGTCAAAGGACAAAAAGGAACATGGGCTCTACAATATTTCTAACCTGAAGAATCTTGTAGTTGAAGCCGCAAAGCCCAACAACCGCCCAAAGTAACAATGTTGAAAATACATGAAAAATTAGTACACCTGCAACGGAACCCGACAAAGCGGAAGCTTAAATGGCGTTGCGCATGTAGGGCTGGATTGGAGCCTACATCATGTGCTCTTTACAACCAGTACTACGGTAGAGAAGGGCCGGGATAGCCTAACCTTCTTCTAATCGGGCTGTTTAGTGAGGAAGATAGCACCACGTACAACAAACTATGCCACTTTGTAGGGCATGGTTTGGGCTACACAGTCATGAAAAAAAAAACTTCCTACCGATGCACTTTCGGTCTACTCTTCCGCCTTTCTGCTGCTACTCCTCTTTGCACCAGACACCGCAAACCCCGCCCAAAAAATAAGAACATGCTCCAAACTGAGAACCGCCCCAAAAATAAGAAATACTTGGGGCTTTCCACCCAGCGGGCCAAAAATAAGAACCACCTTGGACACAAGCAAGACAAAAGCGGGGAACATTGAAGATTTTTTTTGTGCATCAGTCACTTGCGGAAATAGGAAGTGATAGTAGCTTGGCGCTTTGCTGCTGGCAGGTTGCAGACAGAATAAGGTGCAGGCACTGCCTGAGCCCTTGCAACTACCATTTGCTGAACGTCCTGCTCCACCTCGCACATCGGAACAAAAGTGTAAGAGGGCAGAACCCGCAGTTTGCTGTCAGATGGGTCAGCAGGGAGATAGCCCATCTTTTTGAAGACCTCGTGTCGCTTGGCATTGCCAGCACCGATGGTTAAGCTGTGAGCCTTGGCGACAATGCGTGTCACCAACACCCATCTGTCTCTGGTTGACAACACAATAGGAACCGCCCCCAAAAGTAAGAACCCCTCACCAACTGGGCCAAAAATAAGAACCGGTTCCTATTTTTTTTGGGGGGGGTTACTTTTCAGTTGACATCGGCTCCTATATCCGCATATCAGATTAGCCAACAGCTTCCTTAAACATTTGATCGCTTAGCTCCTATGGGTACTCTTAAGAAAATTGTGGGTCCCAACTTGCTGCATGCTTCGTATGGCTTCAAGCTGTGGATCTTGAGTGGAATCAATTGGGGCTTTGTGCAAGGTAAACAGGACATTGTGGTGGTCTCTTCGGTCAATATTCTGCATTAGCGGCAATTGTCGTATCTCAAAACAGCTATTCCTCCTGGAGTATGGCTATCACATAATGAGACGAAAGACATTGTTCCCGGTTGGGGGCACAAGGTAGGTTGCCCTCACCCTGTCCCTGCCCCGGTCCCTGTCTGCACGTGCAAATGCATTCATCGTTGGATACCGCAACCCGCAAACAGATATGCACACACCTGCTCATAATACTCTTTGCAGTATGAAGCCTCCTTAATCGCACAAAATCGCATTGTGCAGGCAGCAGGTTGATCACGCCCAGGCCCAACATGACATGTATTGCACCCATCGTACCAAACCTTACAATTGGGTGGAATCTCAGACGCGTAAGAAGAGGCCAAAACCAAGGCCACGGCAGACCATTTCAGGAGAGACATGATAGAGGAGAGAAGCTAAAGGGGATGCAAGTTGAGACTACAAAAAATGCTGTGCAAAATAATTCAAAGAAAACATTGTGAGCATGGAGCAACGCCAGAAGATTTTTCCACAACAAATGATGTTGCAGGTTCTTCATGTCGGTATTGCACTCGATTGAACCTGCCCTCAATATCTGCATTAGACATGAGCATATTTGTTATGCACCTAGTTGCATTGGGCAACCCATGGCGGTATTTTGTATCCATGTTACCCACTGAATCAGGTTCACTTTCCCTCTCACCATCAGTCAGCTCAGGGGTTTCGTCAACATCAGCAGCAGCATCATTTGCAACACCACATGTTACACATCTGTTCATGGTTTGCCAGAAAACAAGAAAACTGAAGGCAAGACAGATGCAAAAAAATGCAAAAACAAAAAAGCAAAAAAGGACCGCATCCTTGAGATGCAAAAAAAAATGAAAAAAATGCATTTGCATCCCCCCCCCCCCCCACTGCCCCCCGCCAGTTATAAAACCAAGACTGGTTCCACCAGCTCGGTGACCCTAGCCCTAACCCTAGCCCTAGCTCTCACCCTAGAGGGAGGGCAAGGGGAGGTAACGGCAGCCTGTGCCCCCCCCCCCCCCCCCACCCCAAATCGCCCCACCTGGACCCCCCACCCCAACCGACCCTCCCGACCCCCCCCCCCCCATCGCCCTCCCTGTACCCCCCCCTCCAATTGCCCCCCCCCCCCCTCCTGGGGGCCTTCGGCCCATTTCTACTGGGGGGGGGGGGTTGCATACAAAAGCGAGGAGACGGCCCCCCTGTGAGAGGCCCTGAGTACGGCGACCGTGGCCCTGGAAGCGCCAGGTCAAGCCGGTGGGTTGGCCCCTGACGCGTGCGCTGAACCCGGTGGGGGTGGGGGTGGGTGGGGTGGAGGGTTGTCCCGGGGGAGGGGCGTGCTCTACGGGATGGGGGAGCGGCGCGGCGTTGTGCGTTATGGG
Source organism: Eutreptiella sp. 'Long Island Sound 2002' (assembly GCA_964036045.1). Taxonomy (NCBI): domain Eukaryota; phylum Euglenozoa; class Euglenophyceae; order Eutreptiales; family Eutreptiaceae; genus Eutreptiella; species Eutreptiella sp. 'Long Island Sound 2002'. The sequence goes on from OZ038380.1 coordinate 173,311,446, forward strand.
GGGGCATGTTACCCCCGCCCCAACCCAAAATTAATGGCCCCTCCCAGACCCCCACCCCCCCTCTCCCCTCGCGTTTGGTGAAGCTAATTGGCGACATCTGTGGGACAGGTGCAGGGATGCATCGGAGGGGGGGGACAATGTGTCACAGAGATCGAGGCCTCAAAATCAAAAATCCATTGGGGGGTCATTTTGTTGGGCAAAACCCCGGGGGGGGCGACCCCTCGGTTCTGGACGCCAACTACCACCCCAACTAACTGTTGGCCGGAGGCCCCTTGGGGGGGGGGGGGGGGGGGGGGGGGGGGGGCATTTGAGGGGGGGTCTAGGAGGGGGGGTCTAGGAGGGGCGATGGGGGGGGGGGCTCCGGGAGGGTCGGTTGGGGGGGGGGTCCAGGTGGGGCGATTTGGGGTGTTGGGGGGGGGGGGAGGGGCAGGCTCCCCTTACCCTCCCTGTTGGCCGAAGGCCCCTGGGGGTAGTTGGCGTCCTAGGACCCGCGGAGTCGTCCCGCCCGTGCAGTCTGCCCTGCTGTGAGACTAGGGCGTTCTCTCCTGGTAGGTCACCGTCTATAGGCACCACCAGCTGCCACTCCCCATGTGTGTAGCTTCCCTTGCGTCGATCCAAAGTAAAAAGCCAAAACCCGGGGTCCGGTTCCGGCGGGAGGGGAGGGGGTCAAAAATGTTTTCCCGCGTGTTTCACCCATGTTTGAATTCTCCACAAAAATCTGAGCATCTTGAGAAAACACAAAATGCGCGGAAGAGGATTCTGGCCCCTGCTGTTAAGGTCGGGCTGAAAAGTGGACTCAAAGTTGGGAATTGGCATGGGGCTGATCACAGGGGTGGTTGCTGTGTGGGATCCGACACCAAGGGAGGGGGGTGGGGGACTCCTCCCTCTGTCGACCCCAAAATGATGTGGGCGGTGCGCAGGTGAACGTCGTGATTTCGGCTGATGGGGTAGGCTTTGCAATGGCCATATTTAGGTGCGCATGTCAACCCAAATCCAACCTCGAGGATGCATTTCGCAGACAGCAGCTGGTGATGATACACCATGAGGATCGGGTTTGCCAGCACGTGTGACAACATTGTGGCTGACGGTCCCCCTCTCCTCCCACAGCTCGAAGAGCCGTTTCTCTTCAATTGCCTGACTGCCCCGAAGGAAACGCTGGGCTATTGCACGTGTGTACAGGCGGCAGGCAGGACAAAGCGCAGGAAGAAATGGTGGCTTGTCAGTGGCCTCCAAGACCGTAGGTGCCCTTCGGTCACAAGAATGAGACACGAAGATGCCCGTGGGCAGTCCACTAAGCGGACAAACGCGGAGGCAGCGCAGCGGCACGTCGTCACCACCGCCATGCGACGGCCCCCCGATCCAACTGTTGATTGCCTGTTGAGTTCACTGACAAGTGGAAACGCTTCCCCCCCCCCCCCTGCCCTTGCTGTCCCCACATCGCAGCAATCAGATGGCACCATGAGCAACACACATCTGGTGCACTGCAGCAGGGAGTTTTTTTAATGCAAAAAAAAAAAGCAGGTGTGTCCGGTAGCCAGCAAAATCTGCACAGCTCCAACCGATGGCACTTAAGGGGTAACCGACGGCGGTTGAGTGCAACGGCCGGCGGTTGGAGGGTTCCCGACGGCGGCTGGAAGGTAACCGACGGCGGTTGGAGACAAAGTGCTGCTAGGCCAAGACCAGATTTTTTGACTAGAAAAAATACTTGTCCCCTAAAAGACCTCCTGCACTGGAGCAGCCGGGCATGAACGCGCAGACACACTCAGACTTTGGGTAAGAGGGAACGGAAGTGGTGCAAGTACGGTCCCCTGTCATCATCTTCGAGTTTCCCAAGTCCTCAGTGCTCCATTCAGGGGCACGCTCGAGCAATGCGTTTCCCTTACGGACCGGGAGACTACAGCCCTCCCACAAAACGACTGACCGGCCCGCTCCAAACGCACCGGCCCACCTTCCACAAACAACAGCCGCGAAGCCACGCCCCAAGGCGATGGCCAGCGTGGGTGCGTGCCACGCTGCTGGGGGTTGCTGTTCAAAGCGCCCCATTTGCTCTGGGATCGGCGGGCAGTTGAAAGCTTTTGAAAGGGCATGCGGGGCAGCACTCAATCTGCGGCCAGCCCAGCAAAGAGCCAGGACCATCAACGAGGCCGTGAACGGAGCGGTGGTCGTCGCTATGAAGGAGGACGTGCAGTGGAAGGAAGGCATGGCCATCCACGCGGCAGCCATGGCAGCTGCAGCCGCAGTAGCCACTGGGTCTTTCGCTGCCGGATTCGAATCGGCGGAGGGTTCGTGTCGGGCCATGCCCCGACAGCAGCAGCACCCCGCATCCGCCCCCGTGAGCTCCCACAAGCCGTGGGGGAGCATCGCTGTGGCTGTCTTCGCGACGAGGCACGGCTTCACCTCGTGTACGTGCATCACCACCGATCGAGGTCGTCTCTGCAGGGCAACGGCACCGGCCCGTCGACGCACAGTCAGAAACGTGGGGGGGCCACCGGCGCAACGTGCCCCCAGGCGATCGGACTCGCTGGGCACCCCAACCCACGCAACGTTCCGCTTGCGACACCCGCAAGAGAGGCCACGTGGTTCGGCTGTCGTGCGGCGGGCGCGAACCCCCGGGGGCACGAGGTACTGAACACTCGGACCGACCCTGGCACGGCCCGAGTGCAACAGCGGGGCATCCACGGTCCAAATCCCCACGGCTCACAGAATAACACCACCAGAAATGGTCGTGCCTCAGAGGCACAAAGGGCATGCCCAGCCGCATCAGCACAGCGCTACGCCAGCCCTTCACGCAGCGGCAGGGGCGCCATAGAGGCCCTATCCCGGGGCACACTGCAGAGGTCGCGTAGCTCAGCGGTCGCAACAGACGCCTGAACTTGAGGTACCCGGTTCGAATCCTCAGGGGGGCACTGGGTAACGAACGTCCGCCGGCACGAGTGCAACAGCGGGGCATCCACGGGCGAATCCCACGGCTCTAAGCAATGACGGTTCGCCGGACCGGCATGAACGCGCCGGATAGTCAGGGCAACAACGTCGGCCTCCCAAGAAGCCTCTGTTTGAAGCCCAGCTTCCCCAAAATGGCGTAGGTGTCTCGCATCATCTTCTTCGACCCAATGGCCAAAAAGTACGCACTGCGGGGCTCCCACTGACTGAAATACCCCGACAGGACCTCCGCGGACGGCCGCCCTGCCACGCCGTGCGGGATATCGCACGTGCGGGAGAGCACGTGGACGACGCTGAATCGCCCCGCGCCCGCGGCCGACAGGGCGCTCAGCTCGTCTTCGAAAAGGATGTCCCGCGAGTGCCGGTTGGCGTAGAGCAGCGTGACGCTGTGGCCCGCCCGCAGCAGGTCCTCCGCCGTCACCAGCATCTCCGTGATGCCGATCCCAAAGGCGATCAGGCCCACGTTGACGGGCGGGTCCCGGGCCCCCACGCGCATCGTCTTCGTCATCGTCCGCGATACGTGCGCGCAGTCCCCCACGTTGAGGCCGGCCAAGTAGCCGGAGCAGTTGCCGCCGCGGTAGACCTTCACCGTGATCTGAAACCGCCCGCGGTCCGTGGGGGGGGACGTGAGGGAGTACGTCTTCGACAGGATGCAGGAGTTGGGCCGGCGGATCTTGATGTGGGTGGTCGGCGCGCCAAACCCCAGGCAGTCCTGGGGGTCTGGCAGGGCGAACGTGAGCTGCACGATGCGTTCGAAGGGGTCATCGGCTTGCCCGAGGAGGAGCGTCTCCGATTGGATGAGGGAATAGGGAGTGAATCGGATTCATTCCATCGTGGCTGAATAGGGCATGGGGAAAATTGGCTTGCGCGGGGGGGGGGGGGGGTCATTCCAGACCTCCAAAGGAGGGGGGGGGGGGGGGGGCTCTCATGACAGGCCAGTCCCAAGAGGCTAGTCTAAAACCTCGAATGATGACTCACCATTTGCGACGCAAAGCGGCCTGGAAGATTTTTTTTTCAAAAAACAGTTCCCCCATGATACATACCTCAAAATGATCAGCGCATCGTGGGGATCATTTTGAGTCATGTATGCTGTGGTACCTCAGGACCCCCCAACCTCCCCTGTCAGCCCATTGGCGGTCCCCGTCAAGGGGGCCCAGAAGGGGAGGGGGTCCGGGAAAGGGGCTCAAACGACACCCCCCCCCCCCCGGCACAAGTCAATTTTCCCCTAGCCAAGATGCCGCAGTGTCCCTGGGGCAAGGCAAGAGGGGTGATCCCGGCTCACACACAAGGGCCCTGACGGGTGTTGTGTCCCGCCACCCGCAGGCACCCTCCCACCCGCATTCCATGTCTTGCTGCGTTCGCACTTGGGCAAAGCAGACGTACATGAGCTGGCCATAAAGGCCTTTGGCTTCTGAGAGTCCCCATCCGAAAGCCCCCTTCTGAAACTCCTCAATCCTCAACAGCCCTCCCTTGCCATTCCTCAACAGCCCTCCCTCCCCAATCCTCAATAGCCTGAAGGGGGAGGATGCGGCACCACGTCGCCACCACGGAGAGGAGGATACGGAACCTTGGGAACCCCCAGTCCAGGTTGTCGTTCCGAAGCACTTCGGCCCACCCCTTCCTCTGTGCTCGGCGTGCCCCCCGTAGGCGAGACCCCCGTTTCTTAGTTCCCCCCTTGAAGCTCCTCTTCCTAATCTCACTCTTCAACGACTGATGCCTCCCCTCACCCTTAGAAGCACTGAATGTGGACAGGGTACCCCATTCCCTCGCAATCCCCCACATGTGGTCCACCCAAAGGTGGGCCCACAGGGTCACCACAAACCCACAAGCTTTGTGGGCACTCCCCATCTCAAACAAAGCACTTCTCAACACATTCATATCGCGAAGGTCCAACCTCCCCTCTTTCCACACAAGGTCACAAGTCACTGCAAATCACCTCGCAGAGGTTGTTAGATCAAAGCCAGGCAGGCGTATATAAGGGAAAACGCCACATACCCCCCCATTTTGGCTTTTTTGGGCCTATTCGCGTACCCTACCCCAAGGGGTTGAATTGTTAGTTTAACCCCTTGTAAAATCATTATTTTGTCCAATAAACGCATCCCCCAATGAGTTTTTGGTCCGGACCCCCCCAGACCCCCCCCACTTGAAACCCACTTTTTAGGGGGGGGGGGTGGGGGGGTGGGGGGGGGTGAAAACTTTTGGGGGCCTGGACGGGGGGAGTGCTACGGGTCAGAGGGTTCCTAGGGTGGTATGAATGGGGTGGGGGCGGGATACGGCACCTCCGAACAGTTGGGTATGCAGCCCACGAAGCCTGACTCACGCACCACCCCTATCCAAATAGATAGGGTACCATCGGCTTGGGTGTTTCCGGCAATGGGCACTGGAAACCTCGGGGGGGGGGGGTCCTGAGGCGGTCATGGGGTGAGTAGGGAGGTAAGGATAGGCCAGGGAGAGGAAGGGCACAAGGCGGTGAAAGGCCGATGGGCACCGCTGCCTATGGAGGGAAAGGGTTCGAGGGAAGGGCAGCAGTAAGTGGCGAGAGGCCAATAGGCGCCGCCAGCTGCAGACAGCAACACAACCAGGCGTGACGCCAATCACCCCCAGCCCCAACTGATATGACGTCTCTTTTTTACATCACGGCGTCTGTCACAAACATCCTTCATGTTGTTCTACTAAGCTCTTTGCGGCCACCGTGTCCACCTCTCAGCCTTGCTGCTGCTGCTGCAGGTTTCGGAGAGGAATTCGGGCTTTCCTCACCAGTGACTAGTGGGCAGCTCAGTGCGCAGGCCCAAGCGAAATTCTTGACCCCTCAGTTCATCGCAAATTGGGGTCCACATTCTCCATCGATGAAGCGAGTACCCACGAGTACACCACATCGCTGCTCAGCGGGCACTCTGCACTTTGCACAAAGCACGTCGCCTGCTCCGTCCACAACCTGCAGTGGACACTGCACAGTGCTCACAGTGCACTCTGACAACAAGTGCTGCGCCCCCAGCATGGAGCACAAACAAACATTGCTCTGGGCGCTCACTGATGCGCCTCACAGTCACTGCAGTCAACCCTCAACTGCACATGGTGTCAAGTGCTCGGTCCCCCGGCCCCAAAATCATCCAGAACAGCATCCTGACAAATCGCCCCCAATACAACTATAAGAGAAGCAACGAACATCATGCCACCCCAGATGGTGAGCAGGACACGACCATCAACTGCGCAATCTCTCCCTCCGTTCTCTGCCCTCGATCGACACACGTTCCCCAACACAGGGGCAAACATCCCCAGCAGCGAACCCCCAGCGCTCGTCCTGGACGCAGTACCTTGCAAAATTGAAATGGTGTTTGGTTTCGCGGCCTGCAAAATGCATGACTGCCCTGATCATGGCAAATCGCGCTGAGCACGCTCTATTTGGGGGTTCACGTCAGAGTTTGGAGCTGGGTGCGGCAGGTTAGAGTCAGTGGTCGAGGGCTGGCATACGGCAACGTCATCTCTTGTGGCAGTATCGCTCCTGACGACGTTTCAGTTTGGAGGCATCGAGGGCCTTCAGCAGGCGCGGAGACAAGGTGTTTGAGAAATTCCTGTTCAGCCATACCTGCTCCCCAAAGTCCCCAAGGCTGCTGGCCCAGTAGTAGCCGTGCTGCTTCAGGAGCTCCGCAAGCGGCTTGTTGGGCCGCTCAATGGTCATGATGCGGAACTGGTAGCGGTGGTATGGGAAGTTCGCCAGCACTCGCCACTCTGCCCCTTCCATGTCCAACGAAAGATAGTCAATCACCGGCGGGGCACAGTTCGTGTTCAGAATCTCTTCAAAGGTGCGGGTCTGCAGGTTGATGAGCTTGCCCTCTGGTTCGGCATTATCCAGCTCTGGAGAGACGATGCCGCCGAAGAAGTCGTTATCCACGCGGAACTGCACTGTCCGGTTGGGCTCGGTGTCCACAGCTGCATGGATGACGGTGTAAGCACGCTCCTTTTGCAGGAGTGGGATGTATCTCGGGTTCCCCTCGATGCACAGACCGTGCCAGCCCCTGTACTGCTCAAGCGCATAGGAATTGCTGATGCAGACGGGATCATTGGCGGCAAGGTCCACAAAGTAGCGATCCTGCCTGCCGGGAAGTAGCATGTCCACCAGCTGGTCCTGCCCTAGCTGCGATTGAAACTTTGGTCTGCCTTTCTTGGGCACCAGCTTGGGCTGACGGGGGCACGGGACCGGGGTGGCTCTCCATGATACTGAGGCGTTCTGCTCAGCCAATACAGGGCTTGGGGTGGGGCTAGGGACTGAATCATTGGTCGTTGCGCCCACGCCGCAGAAAAAGGAATATTACAGTGGGGCCCAGTAGGTGCATCCTAGTGTGCCCTGCACATGCGAAGTTGGGCAGAACACTGGGAGGGCGAGACTGCTATTGGGTAAAGTGGTCGCGGCCCATTCGACGGGAAGTCCTGGACAACAAAGCGAATCAAGGAGCATAACCCGGCCACAGAGGGAACAAAGGTATGAGGGCGGGGTGAGATGTTTGAAGTAGTTTGAGGACTTGCGCATCGAAGATAGTTGTCTTCAGTGCCCTTGCTCAAAAGGTGTCAAATTTTCGATGTTTGTGCATTTGCGCTCTTTTGGGGTGTGTCAAATTGGGACTCAGGAAAGATGAGGCACAAAGAGATGCACTCAGGTATGGGGGAAGGAGGAGAGTGTTTGAACCCCCCAAGATTGGGCGGGGGTGAAAATTTTGTGATTGGAATCGGCGGAACAAGAGAGAAGAAAGTCATCATTTACCTGGTGGTTGTGGAACACTTTTCACCCATTTTTTGCATCTCCAATCTTTTTTCAGCTTGTTTGGAGACTTTTTCAGGGTTCTTGGTCCAAAGGTACTGGGAGAGCGGTTTTGGGGTTTCTTTGGTCAGGTGCCAAGCGAGCCTTTTTTCGATTCGAGGTGATGAACCATTCACTTGAATCGCTAGAGTTCATCCAGAATGTTCCATTGGAAGTGTCCCCTAAACTTGGATTGGGAAGCAACCAATTTATCGTGCGGAGCACCCAAAATACATGGGAGGAATGTTCATCTTGCATGCCAAGCCTAGTTGAAACACAAACTGCAAAATTGCAACTGCCACAAACTGAACATGGCAAGTAAGGCTTTGCATTCGGGGAGGGCCATGACGCCAGGTTTTGGAGATAACCAGCATGATCCTGACCCCATGCCAGACTCAATCAGTTCCAAACAACACTGTCAAAAATGTAATTCTTCCTCATAAAGCACATTGAACCTACACATTGTGTCCGGCTCCCTCAAGCTCAATGATTTCTTGTAGGAGTGTCTACTGAGACCCATCTAGTGAGACCAGTCGGGATGGAGGGAAGTCGGGAAGTGGCAGTGACTCGGGTGCGTTGGAAAGAGGTTGTGCATTGCCAGATGACACGCTCTATATGTAGCTGTCGTTAGGTATTGAAACTGCAGGGTCGGGGTCATCCCGCCCCAGTACTGAAGTTGTGGGGTGGGCACGGGTTTGGCACTGGTAGAACTGATAGTTGAGGAGTGTGTCACCCCTGATGCAGTGTTGTCCAATGAGTGCAGTTGAGTGCAATCGCTGGCCAAAGCGGCGTAAGGATGGGGCTCAGGTTGCCGCAGCACCCTTTTCAGCTACTTACAGCTCCTGTAACCCTCAAAGTCATGCTCCCGCTAATCAACTGTGAAGAGCTTTCATATATGCACAGGGCAAGTGCTATTTTGCACAGGGGGATTGACTTTGAGCCTCCTTCTAGAGCCTCTCGCCCCCCCCCCCCCATCATCCAATGGTGTTTGAAGAGAGGTGTGAGGGCCTGTTGTGGGGGGTGGTACACAAGGGGTCAGGAGGTGTGTGAATGTTTATTGCATTCATTGCTTCTATCTTCCATCCATGGGGGCTACTGGACACAATGTCCCTCGGTCCCAGACCCTATGGTTGGTAGTGAGCAACAAACATGTGCGGCATGCCTCACACCGGGTCCACCGTCCATCGTGCGCGTCCCCAAGCCCCTCTGCATGACCCCCAGCCCCTGTGCGCATCCCCCAGCCCCTGTGCGCGTCCCCCAGTCCGTGTGTGTGGCGTGTATGTTGTATTTTGTGCAATTTTTTTTTAGCGGTAAATGCGTGTAACAAAAAAATCGTCTAGTCGTGTAATTTTTTTTTTGCGGTAAGTCGTGTAAGCCCGTCACACACATTTACCGTGTAAGCCCGTCACACACATTTACCGCAAAAAAAAAAATAAGCGACGTGACGATTTTTTTGTTACACGCATTTACCGCAAAAAAATTTTTTACACGACTTACCGCAAAAAAAAATTTACACGATGTGACGATTTTTTCCTACACGCATTCAGCGCAAAAATAAAAAAATTGCACCACCTTACCACAAAGAAAGAATTACCAATTTTACTAAAAATGCATGCCTGTAGGCAATGCGCCCACCTCTGGGGGAGCTCTGATTCTGCCCCCCGTTCTGTGGCGGTGGGGACCCCCGAGGCGGCAGGGGTTATGTAGCCACCTTGCCCACTTGTGGGCCACTTCTGATTCTGCCCCCCGCTCTGTGGCGGTGGGGACCCCCGAGGCGGCAGGGGTTATGTAGCCACCTTGCCCACTTGTGGGCCACTTCTGATTCTGCCCCCCGTTCTGTGGCGGTGGGGACCCCCGAGGCGGCAGGGGTTATGTAGCCACCTTGCCCACTTGTGGGCCACTTCTGATTCTGCCCCCCGCTCTGTGGCGGTGGGGACCCCCTAGGCGGCAGGGGTTATGTAGCCACCTTGCCCACTTGTGGGCCACTTCTGATTCTGCCCCCCGCTCTGTGGCGGTGGGGACCCCCTAGGCGGCAGGGGTTATGTAGCCACCTTGCCCACTTGTGGGCCACTTCTGATTCTGCCCCCCGCTCTGTGGCGGGGGGACCCCCTAGGCGGCAGGGGTTATGTAGCCACCTTGTCCACTTGTGGGCCACTTCTGATTCTGCCCCCCGCTCTGTGGCGGTGGGGACCCCCTAGGCGGCAGGGGTTATGTAGCCACCTTGCCCACTTGTGGGCCACTTCTGATTCTGCCCCCCGCTCTGTGGCGGTGGGGACCCCCCAGGCGGCAGGAGTTATGTAGCCACCTTGCCCACTTGTGGGCCACTTCTGATTCTGCCCCCCGCTCTGTGGCGGGGGGACCCCCTAGGCGGCAGGGGTTATGTAGCCACCTTGTCCACTTGTGGGCCACTTCTGATTCTGCCCCCCGCTCTGTGGCGGTGGGGACCCCCTAGGCGGCAGGGGTTATGTAGCCACCTTGCCCACTTGTGGGCCACTTCTGATTCTGCCCCCCGCTCTGTGGCGGTGGGGACCCCCCAGGCGGCAGGAGTTATGTAGCCACCTTGCCCACTTGTGGGCCACTTCTGATTCTGCCCCCCGCTCTGTGGCGGGGGGACTCCCCACGGGGGGGGCGACCCCTCGGTTCTGGACGCCAACTACCCCCCCTACTAACTGTTGGCCGGAGGCCCCTTGGGGATCAATGGTCGGTGCTGATCGACTGAATGTCCCCGCCATAGACACTTTCAGCCATTAGTCCAGAGGTTCTCTCACAGATGCATGTGTCCCCTTCTTGGTTGGGGTGCTCCACTATTCAATGTACAACAAGTAGGTACAAGGTTTCAATCAGCGGTGCCAGTGGCAGCTGCATTTGTTATATAACCTGTGGACGGCGAACCACTATAGATCAATACCTGTGTGTTGCTGAGCTAGATGGTGCATGAAAAACAGCCACGCCCTCAAGCTGCGTCTGTGTTGATGTGTCGCAGTGAATCACAGGGCCGTATAGCCTGATGCACTCCTTCGGCCTAACCATACGGCTTTCTGTTCTCCTGCTGGAGGGGAAAAGGGGAGGTAGACAATCGCTGTATTACGTGCGAGCTGACAAGGCTGCATAGCTGTGTGTTTGTGGGACCATATGTCGGGTGAAGTGCCGCGTGCTTCAGTGGAAGCACCCTGGGCTCCAGCATCGCTGACGATGCTATCCACTATACCACACTGCCTCCCATACTGTCTTTGTGGGAAGAAACATTCAAAACTTAGAAAGCAGTCTACTGGCTGAGGCGTCGTTTTCTCGTGTCGCTAACATCAGTGCTGTAGGCACTGTCATTGTCACTGTCGTCGTCGGCGGTGACGGTGTCAGAGTCGCTATAATCTGATATGGTACCCGACTCGTCAGAGTCAGATAAAGGCTCCAGGTCTAGTGATCTCAGGATGTCACTTGCAGTGACGGAGGAAAAACGTACTGCTGCTGGAGATTGAAAGACAATTTTTCGTGAGACCTCAGACAGATCATGTGTTGACGTAGCTGCAAAACGTGCCTTCTTGAGAGGGGTAAACCGTGGTGGTGAAAAATCAGAAAAGGTGCTTGGTGTGTGCAGTATGGGGTGTAGTGGGCTGGAGAGGCGGCCTAGGTCCGCCAGCCGGTCTGCTTCGTTGTTGCCCTCCACTGTGACGTGGGACGGGACTTTGACCCATTTAATGGTTTTGTTTGGCTGGCTTAGTTCGCTGAGGAGTTGCTCCCAAATTTCAACATTGGACACTGGGCCGGAGGAGCCTGTCCATCCGCGCAGTTTCCAGCGCCTGGCCGCACCGCTCGCACCTAGAATTACGTAGGAAGAATCAGAACAAAAGGCATACCGCCCAGGCGGCAATAATTGAATAGCGCGGAGCACTGCAAAGAGCTCTGCTGTGTTGTTGGTTTGGCGTAAGTGCACTGGAACGTAAGCGGAGATGGACAATAAATCAGAGGAGAAAATCCCATAGCCTGCTACTCTACCAATGCCAGGGACTAACTCGGACGAGCCATCGGTGAAGACTAGCGTGTAGCCTTCGTTGGAAAGTGTGGGAAGCAACTGCTCCTTGGGCCCCTTGGGGGGGGGGGGGGGGGGGGGGGGGGGGGGGGGGGGGCATCAGAGGGGGGGTTCAGGGAGGGCGAAGGGGGGGGGTATAGGAGGGGCTGGGGGGGGGCTCCGGGAGGGTCGGTTGGGGGGGGGGTCCAAGTGGGGCAATTCGGGGTGGGGGGGGGGTCCAGGTGGGGCAATTTGGGGTGTTGGGGGGGGGGAGGGGGGCACAGGCTCCCCTTACCTCCCCTTGCCCTCCATCTAACCATACCATCACCATAAACCTAACCCTAAGCTTTGCAGCTAGTTGGTTTGGCCATGCCAGCCATGTTGATTGGGCTGAACAAGATCCCCCCAATTTCGTTCATGGCTGCTTTTGCCACATCATCGCTCTTCATTTTGGACCCCAACACTCACTCTGACCCTAGCCTAGGGTGAGAGCCAGGGCTAGGGTTAGGGCTAGGGCTAGGGTTAGGGCTAGGTGTAGGGATAGGAGTAGGCTGAGGGTTGGGGGTGGGTGTTAGAGTCAAGGTTGGGTTTAAGGATGGTGTTGGGGTGCAAATTGGACCAAATTTTCCCTAAGGCACCTTTGGTGTTCATGTAGCATCGGGCGCCTTAGGCGCCCATGGACGCCTGAGGGCGACACCTTTGGCAACTAACTGTTGGCCGAAGGCCCCTAGGGGGGGGGGGGGGGGCAGGGGTAGTTGGCGTCCTAGGACCCGCGGAGTCGCCCCCCCCCCCGTGGGCAAAACAATGATTTTACAAGGGGTTAGACATCCAATATCATGCCTTGGGGTATGCTGCGCGAACAACCCCCACAAAAGGGGTGTGTGCGGCTGCTTTCAGCAATCCTTGCTTACAAAAACCAAGCGTCAAACTTCCAACTTGGCATGAACAGGGCAGACAACCATGTGATTGTGCGCCCACAACTGCCTTGCAATCACAGGCCCCCGACGGGGGCGTAAGTAATGGCCATACATACCCCTCCCTTCCGTGCAAAAAGGGAGGAGACTTTGTTTGGAAAAACACCATGCACAGCCCATTTGTCAGCCAAAATGCTGTCTCACCTGACATAGTACAGTATGACCCACATGCCCAGAGACCCATATGGACCTAGCCACCCACCCATTCAAACAGCCCCCCACCAAGGGGCAAGGGAAGCGGGTTCTCCCAAAGCCACTCAAACCCCGAGGACACATTCACACAGACTGTGACCCCCCCCTCCCTCCTAGAGTTCCACATAAAAAGGGGGGTCTAGCACAAGGCCATGGTGTTGGTTAAGGGGGGGGGGGCGGTGAAAAAGGGGGGGGGGGTTGCTGAGTTCTGGAGGGACACCATAGACACCATAGAAATTCGGCAAGGCAGCTCAAAGAGAAGCGACTGATGGGCTGTATTGACACAAACAAGCGGGCCCACCCCTCCTCGCAATGCAATGTTTTTGGTATGTTCTGATTTGTATTTAAAATTGAATGACATGCAACAATTTTCTTTCAAAATTAATCGACCTTACAGCACAATCACACCAACATTTTTTTACACAAGTTAAATTTTCACACACAATCTGTCTACACCCAACATGTACAAGTAGTGGCCAAGCCAATGGAAATATCGATCATCACTCAAACACCAAATGAAAGCTATCGAAAGGGTCACCAGTACGTCAGACTTGTTGTAGTTGCTCAGGTTGGTTTTCCTGTGAAAGTGGGAGTTCCAGAGAGGCCCTTCATCGTGGCAAAGGCCCGGACATCCCGGGTGCGGTCGCCAGGGACCCCGGAGGGGCTCGAATTCCATGAAACATTACTGCAATGTAGACTGTGGGAGGCCACGGGGGCCGGGCACTTAAGACGCCAGACTCCATGTTTGCATTGACCCAGCAAATGTCACCAAGGCACCGAGGGACACAGGGGGTTGTTGCTTTGTGTTTCTTGTTTCCTGCATGGCGGTACATAGGTGGCCGCATCGGCAGCGAGAGGGGGTGCAGAGAATGTACACAGGTCCGCACTGCGTGTGGGCATTGCACCACCTCCTGCAGTGGGCGATCGGGCGGCTGTTGTCATGTGGTGTAATGTAGGGGTGCTGGGTAGGATGGATGGATGGATGGCCGGATGGCATGAGCATTGTGGGAGGCAGCTCCCTAGGACCCAGGGGGGGAGGGTGTTTGTTTGCGGGGGGGGAGGGGGGTGGTCGATAGAGCCCTCTGGCTAGACCTCTGCCCCCAAAAGGGCTCAATTGACAGGCCCCCAAAAAATCCCACGGAGACTGAACCCCCTGGCCCCAGAGGTAACCCAGACCCCAGATTCGGCAAAAAAATGAAAATGGGATTTTTGGAATCAGCGTGTCGAGGGGGTTCAGAAAAATCATCATTGGCGAAGTATTTGGGGAAAAAAGTTGACCATTCTCGTTGCTCAGAAACTCTTCAGCACCTTTGGCGCCCAAGTTAATAGCAACTGACTAATGGTCCTGTCAATTGAGCCCTTTTCCTGAACCCCCACCCCAGTTTTCGGGGGCTCTACTGAGCAAACTTGAACATTTTGTGGAACTTGAATTTTGACATCCGTGAAAATGAATTAATATTTGGCAAAATTTTTTGCATAACTCCCAAAAGGGTGAAAAGGTTTTTTTTGTGTTTTTTTCCACGAAAATGCATTTCGCCAAAACATTTTATCATGCCGAGGCCATAAATACATTGGCTTGCAATTTCTTTTGACAGAAAACAGTTTTTGCGCAAACCCCATTGTTGGATGGTTGCTGTTATTTCCTGGTGGGCTCTGGGTGTTTGCTGTAATTTTTTGGTGGGCTGTGGATGGTTACTGTTACTGCATGGAGGGTTCAGATGATACGGTGTCAACGGCATGGGCCATTTGGTAACTAATTTCCCTGGAATTTTGCGCAATTTTTGTCACATTTGAGCAGTTGAATGCAATATCTAATTTATATTGTTGCGGCCATTTTTGTTTTGGCGTTCGTTGCGAAACAACCCTAATTGAGCCTATGAATAAATTAGTTTCGCCAAATATTCAAGTTTGGCCGGTATTGCCCCCCCTGCGCGCAAGCGAAAACCCCACTGTCCCAGGCATATAGCTCTACCTGCTCAGTGTCTCTGCCCGTCACATTGCTGCGTTTTTTGCGAGCCATTTTGATTGGGTTTGTGGTGATTGGGAGCCATGATGAATGATGCTGCCCCCAACATGCCCCCATCGATGCCCGCGCCGACGCACGGCTCTGCGTATCCAAGCGGACCGTATGTCACCGTTGGTGTGCTTTGCGACCCCCCCTCCCCCAGTGCCCAGACGGGCGACCTGTCTGGACCCCAGCAGTGGGCCCCACACCCCGTCTCACGCAAGCGTTATTGACGGCTCAGCGCTGGCAGTGGGCCCCCTTTTGGATCTGGCCCAGTGACTGACCCTGCGCCGCCTTCACTGTTGTCGCCCCCCACCCCATCCCACCCCACCCCCAGCGGCTGAGTAAGGGCCCTGTCAGTTGCACCCCCCGCCCAGACGACACCCACTCGTTGCCCCCCCCCCCCCCCCGTATGGTGACGTGTGAGCTGTCACGTGTGTGTGTTGTTGGTTGAGGCGAAGTCAGCACAACACGGAGCACACGCAGATCACAAGAAAGAGGGAAAAGCTTGCCAAGAGCCGAACACAGCCCTCGGCGCCTTTCGCAAAAGGTCTGTTGGAAGAGAGTGCAGGATGACTTTTTGCGCTGGAGAGGAGGCAACATCGTAGTCATCAGCAGCGGTAATACACATGAAACAAGGATAGATGCCCCCCCCCCCCCCCGTGTGACATTCCGTCAGGTTGTTGCTCCTGTACGGGGCCCTGGAGAGTCACCCGTTCTTCCCTTCGCACGTTGCGTCGGGTCGCTGCGTTCTGTCGGTCGCTGCAACCGGTGCTCCCGCTGGTGTCGTTTCCGCGTTCGCGGAGCCCAGTAGTTGGCCCCCCCGGCCGCCGCCGGATGCAGATGTTGAATGCGAACCCACACGCCACAAGGCACAAAGCTGCAGAGCAACTAAGTCGGACCAAAACGCTCTTCAGCGACATTGTCACAGGCGCCTTCCGCTGTGCCGGATGAAGCGGTCTCGGTCCGTCCACTGCCTCCCGCGGTGGGCTCTTGTAAAGGGGAGGTATGCAGGCAGCTGCTTGCCCTCAGTCTTCAAGGGTGACTTCCACAGCGGACTGTAGCCTTAAACCCAAGAAACTGGCGTAGCACAACAGGTCAACAAGCAGATGTCATTGTCAGACTATCGATTTCGGGCTCAGAAAGCCCCTCATCAGGTCTGTGACAGGTGGAACAATCACAGTTGTTGCAAATCTAACAACAAATCAACACAGGAATCAGAATCTGACAGACTCTCACCATATGCCTTACTTAAAGTCAAATGCCTGTGTTTGGACCACATTCTACGCAGGGAAGGTGCAGATTGCAAAATGACATATGTTCTCAAACCAGATATGTGTGACTGACCCACTGACCCACTGATCCACTGCCTCCCGCGGTGGGCTCCCCAGCCCACCAGACCTGGACTGCTGTGTTGAAATGCCAGCGACCGGAAGGCAACACTGTCTTCTGACCAATCACCGCACCAGTGACTACATGGGCCCGGATGGGGCAGGATGAAGCATATGAACCCCTGTGCCACTGTGCCTGCTGCGGCAGCCCCCCCGCACGGGGACGTGTGGTGTGCTGGTCACAGATGGCAACCATACATCAGCACAACAAAAGCCTCGTCAGTGGTACCATAGGCGCCTTTTGGCTCGAAAAAAAATGTAGACACTCAGAAACCCCCGCCCCCCGCCCGCCCAGTTGCTCCCCCCCCCCCCCCCCCTCCGGCCACCATGAATTGAACACCAGCGGGGGGGGGGGGGGGCTGCGGTCAGGGGTCACACCGGAATTCCCTCCCGGTGCCCTGACTTTGTCCCGCCCCACCCTCGGCCCGGGACCGCCCCATTTCTTCCGCATGCCCCGGGGGCTCCGCCATGCGCATTGATATCCAGACCGGATCCGGCGCAACGCTCTCACTTCCAGTGCCTCTCTGCCTTCAGATCATGTGCCTGGTGCATCCCCTGGCAGTTCTGTGGATCTCAGGACGTTGTTTTTAATCAATAATTAGAACAAAAACCCGGGCTGTGCAGTTGTCAGCTCATTATTTGGGCAAACTGAAATACGGCGGTTGGAGGGTAACCGACGGCAGTTGAAGAGCAATGGAGGGCAGTTGGAGAGCAACTGACGGGCGGGCGGAAGGGTAACCGACGGCGGTTGGAGAGTAACGTGCGGCGGCTGGAGGTCCACACTTTTTGACAAAAAAGAGGGGGGGGAGGCTTAGCCACTAAAAAACGCTCTGGTTGATTTCATTGTGCACTGATAATGGGGCCCGGGCAATCACGGGGGATGATTCACTTTAATTCTGGACCCCGATACCCAAAGAGTGAGCTGGGGGGGGGGGGTTAAAAAAGGGTTTTTGGCCCTTTTGAGAAGTCCCTATTAAATTCTGAGCATTTTGAGTACACTCAAGTTTTTTTTGGGGGGGGGGCAAAGAGACCGATCCCCATTCGCCATGAGTGAGAAAAAAAAATGGGCATTCCGGCGGACGCATGCACAGAAGAAGCAGAGAAGGTCCCCAACGAGCAGTGTGAGACACAGACACGCTGAAACAATGCCCCTTCCCATTGGCGTACGTTAGGGGGGGGGGGGGGGGTCAGGCCCTACAGTTAACCCCCTGCGTGCCATTCCGTCGGGTTGCTGTTTCTTTACGGGGCCCTGGACAGTCACCCGTTCTTCCCTTCGCATGTTGCGTCGGGTCGCTGCGTTCTGTCGGCCGCTGCGGCCGGTGCTCTTGCTGGTGTCGTTTCCGCGTTCGCGGAGCCCAGCGGTTGGTGTGCCGGGGCTGTACCGGTTGCGGCGGATGCCGTTTGTGCGTTGCGGTGCCCAATAGTTGGCGTACCGGGGGTTGTGCTAGTTATTGCTGGGGTCGTTTGACGGTTTTTGCAGCCCACGCACCTCCGCCGCCCTCCGCTCGTCCACAACCTGCCTCGCTGTGTTTCCGTGTGCGTGAGGCCGAGGTGCCCCACTCCTCCACGCGGACGGTTGGGTTGTTGGGCTTAGACGAGGAAATCGATCGGGGGTCGCAAAAAGAGGTTAAGCGGAAAAGATAGGCTCTGCCCAGGGGTCAGCCTCCGACAGATCTCCAATCAAGAGCTCCGCATCCCTCGGAGCAGGACACAAGAAAACAAAATTGCTGCCATCTGCCAAACTCACTTCGACGTTTGGACGGCAATCGACGGCGTTTGGGGGGTAACTGGCGGCGGTTGGGTAACCGAAGGCGGTTGGAGGGCAACCGACGGCGTTGGGGGGAGGGTAACCGGCGCCGGCTGGTGGGCAACCGGACAACCGACGGCGGTTGGGGGGGATAACCGACAGCAATTCGACAGCAGCGGAGCGGTCAAAGGAACAAAAACTGCGGCCGTCCCTACGGACTGCCGTGGCCCTGGATGGGGTGGAGCAGGTTCTGCATGGCCAAGTCCTGGACCAACGCGGCGGTCTGCTGGGCCGCCTGACGGATGACCCCCGCGAACTCCTTCTTCGCCCGCGCCTGCTTTTCCACGGCGTCCGGCAGCGCCCGCGCCGCCGGCTCCGAGGCCCACTCCACGAACGCCCACCGCCGGGCCTGCAAGGGCACGCGGGGGTCTTCGCGATTCGGTCCCGCGGGCACACGGGGCACTCCGGGCAGCGGCCGCACGCACCCCGACGCAGCGCGCGCGTCCGCCGCGGCCGCCGGCGGCGCCCCCGCGGCAGCGTCGGCGCTCGGGGGCGTGAAGGGGGTCACGTCGTGCAGCAACACGTCCGCCCGGAACAGCACCAGGCGGTCCATCACCGGCTCGAGCGCGACGACGTGCGGGTCAAAGCGGCCGCCCCGGGCCAGGGGGTAGCACCGGAGCAGCCCCCCGTGCCCGGGGGCCCACAGGGGGTTCGCGTAGTACACCGCCGACACCCGCCGCTTGTCCGTCGCGAGGGCGACGTTGTCGAAGTGCGGGACGTAGGCGGCCGCGGTGGGGGCGCGCGCGCGCGGCCGCACGCTCACGGCCGCCTTCGCGTGCGCGTTGCGGATGGCGAGGGGCGCCGCCGCGTCCCCGGCGGCAGCGCCGTCGAAGACCTGCTGCAGGAGCCCCCCCAGGAACGCCTCGAACTCGGTCACCAGCGGGACATGGGCCCCGGGTGCGGGGCCGCGCGGGGCCACCAGCCTCGCAGGGTCCTCGCGGTACTCGGGGTCCAAACACGAGAAGTCGCTGATCGAGAAGACGTTGGGCTTGTCGAACTCGAAGCTGTGCCCCCCGATGCGGATGCTGCTGCGGCTCGGGGCCATGTGCCCGGCCTCGTAGACGGCGTTCAGCTCGCGCCACAGCGCGCAGCATCGCTCACTTCCGATGAGGTTGTCGACCACGGCGTAGTCCTGCCGGGCGAGGTCGTCGAGGATGCGGTCCCTCAGGGGCTGTCCCTGTGTTGCAAGGCGTCGCAGAGGAGGAGCCCCTCGAGGGGAGGGTTGGGGTGGCATTTTTTTTTTCGGTTCGGGACTAAGATGAGCTGGCGCTCCCGCTCACTTCACAGTACCCGAGATAACCTCTTGGGATCAAGACTCACAAGGGTCGGAAACTGAGCCGCTGGAAGACCCCGCCACACAGCCATTCCAGCCATTGCATCCATTCAAGTCCTGAAGTACTTGGGATCAAGCTTCAGAGCTGTCCAGTGCTACGATGATCCCACAGTGGCCGTGGTAGCGGATCTGACACGTAGTGAGGATTGGCTGAGTCCGAAACCAGGTGATGCAGTGGGAGACTGCCACGCCCGTGGGCTTCCCAGTGTGCATGAGGCACAGTGACTGCAGGCTGAAAAAGACGGCAGTGTGAAGATTGAAGGCTGAGATGCGTCAGCAGATTGGGGAGGGTTGGAGGGGCAAATGGACGAGTGCCATCAGGGATGGATATGAGAGCGGGGCCGCAGCAGGGCTCATGTGTTCTCGAAATGCAGATCCTCAGTCCCGTTGGAATCCCAATCCTTGCATCTGTATGGACAACAAGGCCTAGCTCTCCTTGAACTGTGCACTGTCGCGCTATTCCTCGGCTATGCCCTCTATGCCTTTCCCGTACGTGGGTAACAGTATTTTGTCTGCCCAACACCTCTAGGCATTCATACGCACCACTTCAGTTTATACACTGCAGATTTTCCATCCCCCAGTTGCCTGGCGTAAAGCTGGCACCAATCGTACCACTTAGGATCTCGTAGAGAGTTTATCAAGAAAAATGCTGACTGCGACAGGAAAACAATATGAACCCTCTGTTGCCCCTTGATTTGCCGCCGGGGTGTGGGGAGTATTTACGCCGTGCGCGCACTTTGCGCTTTTGCAGCGAGTGCACCAGGACTGGCCTGATTTTTACCCCCTCGCAAAACATGGCCTCTAAGCAGAGGAAACCCATTGGCCGTGGGAATTGCATAAACACCATCCTCCCCACAAACATTGCACAATCGGGAGCGTAATACAATCAATTGCTCTGCCGCTTGTGCCACCAATTCATCACCACATGTGGGGGTGTTCAAACCGAAAACGAAACCTCCAGCTGAAGGAGGACGTCCACTCCCAAAAACACAATGCACACTGCTCAACATTATGATCAGACGAACAGCGGCATGCCATGCCAGGCGATTCAGTTAATGATAATTAGTTTCCCATGGAAGTCACACAAGTGCTGAAGTACATATTGGAGTCTGCATGCTCCTTGTGTTGTCTACACCACCTACTGTTGTTCTGACAGGGGCATTGTTCTTACAAAGTGGGGGAAGTTATGGACGCAAACCTCATGAGCCACGGATACAACCACCAGAGAGAACTAGCCATCACCTCACCCATGAAGCACTTGGTCTAGCATCCAAAGGAGCGACAGGGTACAAAGGAAACCGAGCACACCTGCCAATGCCCACGTCCCCAAACAAGATCTAAGGATGTTGCATATTCATGCCCTTGGCCTTCTGGTGATGGTTGCCAGTACTCCTTCGCAATGCGGGAGGGATCTTTTTCCGAAGCTTCAGAGAAGACGGCACCGCTTGTGAGCGCGATGTTCGCGAGGGGAAGTGTGCAAAAGCCTCTCGCCACAGTGCAAAGGTGCAGGCCAACGTTCTGGTGGACCTGTCTTGGCACCATCAAACGACCACAATGCATCAAGAACCAATGCAGACAGGCACACAAAGCACAGGCGCTACTGCTACTAGCAGCAGAGCCTGAAAGTTGACAAAAACCTGTGAGTCACATTGTCAGGTGCTTGTCAGGTGCACACATCATGCAATGGGCTGGTTTACAGGTGTCAATGATCGTATGCTCATCATGTACAGGTATCCAGCCTTCACCTGTGCTCAAACAGGTCAAGCCCAAAGTTTGAAACATTGGTCCAAGACAGTGGCCTTAAATTCAGTCATGAGGGTGCCGCATCCACGCTGCACGTAGGCACCACGCATGTTAGCAGGTGTGTCATTTACCGATGTCCTACACTCCTCTTTAAGCAGGGGACACAGTGGCTGACTGAACGAGCATTCAGGGTGCCTTTCATGCGGCGTGGGCGGGCGGTGCATTGTAAGCCCGAGTGGCGTAGAACAATGGTAACAATGAATGTTGCCCAAAAGCGGTCATAGGGCTGAGGGTGCCTAGTCCACCCGCAACCCCCCCACTTTTTGTAGTGTCCGCACCTCAAAATGGCCCATATCTTATTTCATTTGCTCAGCATTTGTAAATAAGGAGACCAATCGCCGGTAAATTCTGTGCTAGCTTTTTGGTATTGGCCTCCTTCGAGCGGGAGTTGAATTAATCCAGCTGTACTGGCCGGAGGTCGAAAATTTTCTATCACTCTACAAAATTTGGGTTTTGTTTTCCAGGCTGAGAGCTATATGATTGGTGGTATCTTCCTTCGAAAAGGCATTGATTCTAGTTGTCATTTGCCAAACCTTGGACTGAAAAAGTGAATTATGGCATTAAACCCTCATGTGCATTGGTTGCTGACCTCCCTTGATTAAACATGGACCCATGTGGACAGTTGGGCTTTGGCCCCGATGGACACGTAGGCCTGCAGACAGTGTACACTTGGCCTTGGTGAGCCAACGAATGGGGCCCACATGTTCCAGGCCAAAATGGGTCCGACAAGGTTAAAAATGTATTTTTTTTGAAAGCTGTTCCTAGACCACTTGGGGTTTTGAAAGAAGTGTCTCTAGCCTGTTCCAAGGCTGTTTTGACCCATTTCGGCTCATTGAACATCCCAAAAAGCCTTGAAACGGTGCTATTTTGGAACCCAAAACAATGGGCCTAAAATGGGTGAAAAACATGTTCTTCCAAAAGCGATCCTCGACCCCTTGCCATGATCCGATGGATGTTTGTTTTTGAGCTGCCTTAGCCCATTTTGGCCCCTTACGCCCCTTAAAATGTCTTGGGGAACTAAACTAGCCCAGGTTCGGCCATTTTTGCCCAAAATCAACGAGCACTTCACCAAATCTGCTTTGTGAATAACTTTGTCATGGCAGCCCAGCACCGGCCACAAGTTTGGCTTCTTGCACCCGACACATGGCCTTGCCAAATCCCAAGTTTGAGCCCACAACCCACCGGTGGGTATGGTGTACCAAGGTAAGCTAGGTAGCAAACCACTTGAGAGCAACCAGAATCTTGATGTGGGCATGTAATTATGTGATTGTAGGGGCCTCGTGCACGTGCATGCATGCACGTGCATCCAAATTTATAGCATAATTGACACCAAAAAAATGAGACACCCTGCGATTGTTGGGTTTGTTTGGCCTTTGGGATGTAAAAAAGCGCATGTGCTTGCCAATTCAGGGAGAGCCAAGAAGCAAGCAAGCACCGCTGTATGTATACATCTTATGGAGATCCCACACATACACATGGTGAACCTTGCGTCCGTGCTACTATTAATACTATTGCAATATAGGCTAAGTGTTTGCATTGCGTGCGCACTGCGTGCGCACTGCGTGCATATTGCGCACGCAGCGGCTAGGATACTCACCCAAGAATACCTGTCACCTGTTTACTAGAGGGAAGACTGAAAGGTGTCAATACCATAGGGTTGGCTAGGTGTCCATCAATACTTCTGGTTGTAGTTATAACCAACAGCATCGTCGAAGAAGAACTGTCCGGTCTTGGTGTCGACTCGCCACCATCGAGTATCGGCGATCGAGAGCCTTCGAGCGACGATGACCACGTTGACTTCTCTGCAGTTGTGGACGTGGCCATACCGATCGATGATCTTGAGCATCTCGGTTCGAGAATCACCTTGAAGTCGACCAAGGTTTTGGTGCACGTAGTACTCTGCAGGGCGAATTGAACCGCCTCTACGGATACGAGGCTCGCTGCAGTGTCGGCAATGACGACGTCGAGATCCGGGCCGTGTTGACTGTGTACACTTTGTCGATGGGCCTCTTCTAGGGGGAAATGGTTGACAATTCAAATATGCCACATCCTAAATGCTTGGGAAGCCAAAAAACCCCTGGTACGAAACCAAAAACTTGTGAAAAGGGGCCAAAACTAGGGTTCGAGTATTTGCCGACATCCAAAACTTCGCACTGCGTGCGCACTGCGTGCATGGCATTCCCATATAGTATAGTACATACTTCTACCATGTGATCCAAATGTTGTTTGTGCATGTGTGTTGTTTCCTCCGTTTCTCAATTTTGTTCGTTGTTGCTGATTTGCCATGGCTAACAGCCCACTGGGAAAGAAATCTTAAATTGTCCCAAAAACAATGACCACCACAGTGCAGCGTAAGGATTCCATCCTACTGTTGTTGAAGAGCTGTCAAAAACCGGGGTTGGGTCACACTATAATTTCTTGCTCAAAGGGTGGCAAAAACACGGCTTGAAAACTTCCCCCGGCCGTGGCCGGCTGGGTGACTAAAATGGCCATAACTCGGTTTAGGGGCCCCAAAACGCGCGGCACTTTTTGACCATCGGATGCGGAAATTCGCGCTCTTCGACTTTGTCTCTCGCAAAATTTGCTGAAAACGCACGTAGCCCCGGAGTAGGCGCTGCCAGCTGCCGACGAGAACAACACACCATGGCATCATGCCAAAACCCCCTCCCTTGTACAGTAACCACCTGCACGCGACAGTATCCTTGCACCCCCAAGGAAACATCCCCCAAGTGGTCCCCTTGCCCCCCCGATTACTATGCAAGGGTCGCGCAACACGAAAGAAGACATGCAAACACGAAGGCATATGAACCACACAATGAGCCGGAAGCTGCCTGTCGGGGTGCATGTTCAGCTCCACTGAGAGATAGGCTCTGTGTGCCACTTTTTCTGGTGGGGGTATTTGGCTTTGAGGAGCTGCACATGCTCAACAGGGGCCAGATGAACGGGCTGTCCAGCTGCAGGCTTGGCTGCCATCTGGGTAGCATGTTCGGCTGCACTCTTGGTTGAGGGTTTCGCACGAGGTGTGGTAGCTTTGGAAGTAGGCTTGGTCCAAGCCGCTAGGGAAATAGGCAGGCTGAGTGGCTGCCTTGATGTCCTCAGAAATCAATTCCCAGGTGCCCCTATTCCACTTCGCTATCAAATTATCCTTGTCACCGAATGCCTCAACGACGTGGGCAAGCCACTGCCCCCCAAAAAAACTCAATGTGCTGCAAACTAAAAGTATCTGGTCAAAGTACAGTGGATGGTCGCTTTTCATGTAGCCGAATTGGGCCAGTTGCATGTCTTTGCCTCCGTTGCGGTCAGAAGTGCACTGTGCACCTGGTTCTCGACAAACAGAGCAGTGGGAAGCACGTGTTCTCCCGACAATGCGACAATGGCCACTGCATTGGTAAGGAACAACACAAATCATCTCTCCCCCGAATCAGAAATATATCATCATTGGCATGCATACACGCCCCTTGGGTTGTCAGGATCTCACCATACCACCACTCAGAGGCTGAACGTCGGTTCATACTGCAGCCTGCAGTTTGTTGGGCGATGTTGCCCGTGTTTCATTGGAGTTGATCGAAAGCAAAGTGCAATAGGCAACATTTGCCCCTTGAGGAACTGCTCACAATGCAACTGGCAATCACAGCACGAACATCACAGAGGTGCTCACAAAGCAGCACGCACATGTTGTTCTGGCAACTGAAATTGTCAAAATTCAACTGAAAATCAGGTTGGGGGTCCACGGGGCATGTGTGTGGGTGTGGGTGCGCTTGCATGCACGCGCGTGTACGCAGTTAAGCAATACTTCTGAGGTTCCCATATACGTCAAAACATCTCTGGATGGGCGGACTCCCACCAGAGACCTCTGCTTGTCAAGTGATAGGTGCCACAGGACCTCGTCGAGCCCTGACGGCCCATTCCCTGCTTTCAGAGCACGAACATATTCACATGGTAGTCACGGAACTGCACACAATGCAAGTGGCAGGAAATTGTTGCAAGTTTGGACGGGGACGTTGTGGTGTTCTGGAGCACGGACATATGTTTCCTTGGCAACTGGACTGCTCGCAGTGCAACTGAAAATCACAGCAGGGCTTGCGAAATTTTTGGGTTCAGATTCAGATTGTCCCGGTTTGTTACCATACATTTGCCAAAACTCGCTTGCCACCCCAGCAGCCCGGGGGAAGCGGGCGGGGATGCACAGTGCAAAAAAACTCGCTTGCCACACCAAGTACACAGCATCATGACGGCGGCAAGACCCAAGCTGCAATCAAATTCGTGCGTGTTGCGATTGCCAGTTGCCTTTTGAGCGGTTCAGTCACCACTGGTGCTCTTCTTCAATACAGTTTTCCACCCACAGCCCAACACTTACACACACTTGGCGAGGGGGCAACATGGCGATGCTGGGCTCGCTGAACTATCACTGTGGATCTAGCGCGGCGGGGGCAGTGAGGCAGGTTGTACAGGCATATTGACACAGTCACCGAACTGCTCAAAACACAGCAGGAACATGTTGACATTGTATCGTAACTGCTCATGATACAACTGGCAGTCACAGCACGAAGATTCATGGGTCTTGAAGTTGGAGCGCACCCAGCTCCGTGCTGAAAAGTGGTCTCCAGAAAGAAGGCCATTATGAATGTGCAATTTACCAGTCACTCTAAAGATGCACACAACGTTATCCAGTCCCTTCTCCGACTGCCCCATCCTAGACCAACAGCATAGGTAATGCAGTTTGATGGGGGGGGGGCGGGGGCTCCTTTTTACGCTGGGTGGGTGGGTCCACCCCCCAGTGCAGAGGGGGGGAAAAATTGCGGTCTGGGGGGGTCGAATTCAATTGCGAAAAATTGCGGGAAAATTGCGGGAAAATTGCGGAAAATTGCGGAAAATTGCGGAAAAATTGCGGAAAAATTGCGATGTCGTAAGCGGCCATCTTGAACCCTCGACGTGCAACAGCTCTGGACAGGTGGCTCAGAATTGTCAGAATTTCACTGAAACAAATAGTCCATGGGCAGTACAATTACAGGAGGCGCCCCTCGATATCACCGTGGAATTGCAGCATGAACCGAAGGCGGCGGATGTTGTCATCCAATTTGTGCTGCCGCTTTGAAACTGTCCCACACTGCGGGCGGCATGCACATGCAAACATGCAAACATGAAGGCATGAAAAAGACCAAAAAAGCGAAGGTTAAAATATTGTGCACAATTGGGTTTGGACCCAGGACCTTTGGAAATGGAACCTAGTACTACTACCAACTAAGGTATGCCAGCATTTGATAAACTTGGAACATTAGAGAGTGCATGGCATAGTAAAAAAAAAAAAATCTCATTGTTCTGCACCAGCGTGGGGAGGCAGTCAGAAAATCGGGAACTGAGAAAAATTGCGGAAAAATTGCGGAAAATTGCGGAAAATTGCGAAAAATTGCGGAAAATTGCGAAAAATTGCGAAATTGCGGAAAATTGCGAAAAATTGCGGACCTCAATTTTTCCCCCCCTCTGCCCCAGTGGTGCTGAGTTTTTAGAGGCACCGAAAAAATTTGTTGGCCCAAACTAATTGGCGCCAAAGGTGGCGGAGAAAAGTCTTGATTGGCCGAAGGCCTGGAGAAAAAGTTGGCCCCATCACTTCAGGGGGTGGCAGGTTGGGGGTCCACGGGGCATGTGTGTGGGTGTGGGTGCGCTTGCATGCACGCGCGTGTACGCAGTTGAGCAATACTTCTGAGGTTCCCATATACGTCTATACATCTCTGGATGGGCGGACTCCCACCAGAGACCTCTGCTTGTCAAGTGATAGGTGCCACAGGACCTCGTCGAGCCCTGACGGCCCATTCCCTGCTGTCAGGGGCCGTCACAAAGCAGCGGTGTTGGGTATCCATGTGGATCACGGGATGATTACTGATTGTACATAAACAGTCTGAATGGAACTGGTCTTAATGCAACTGGCAATGACAGCACGACCATATTGGTATGGAACCACGCACAATGCAACTGACAATCAGCACAACCGTGTTGACATGGTTCTGGATCCGACAAATCCGTCCTTCTACTGTTTGAGGGTCAGCAGGTCCGCA
This sequence comes from Eutreptiella sp. 'Long Island Sound 2002', assembly GCA_964036045.1. Lineage (NCBI taxonomy): Eukaryota > Euglenozoa > Euglenophyceae > Eutreptiales > Eutreptiaceae > Eutreptiella > Eutreptiella sp. 'Long Island Sound 2002'. The sequence continues at coordinate 173,338,745 of OZ038380.1, forward strand.
ATGCTGGGAATAAGGTGATCTGGATTCACTTGACTGTTTTCCAATGTCTCTCGAGTCGTGACACCGGAGAAGACCAGCATTGTGTTAGCACCATTATTTTGCCCGAATAAGATGTCAGTGTCCAACCTATCCCCAACCATCAGAATCTTGCTCTTGTTGATTCCGAACTTGGAAGCAATATTGTCCAGCATAAAGCCTGAGGGCTTGCCAACAACCACAGGCTCCAGATTGGTGCATCCCTTGATGCAACTCACCATGCTGCCATTGCCTGCCCACTCCTGGGCATCTGTCAAATGGGTCACGGCGTCTGTGTTAGTGGCAATAAATTGACAGCCAGGATTCTCATTAATGCACAACTGGGCGGTTTGGATCTTGTAGTAATTGAAGTGGCGGTCAAACCCAACCACAACTGCTGCAACGTCAGAGTCATGGTGCACCCTCACCCCTGGCGCCAATTCCACAGTTTTGCCTGCATCTGCAGGACCTCCAATATGATGAATGCCCACCATATCTAGCTCCTCACCAATCCCACTTTCGCCAATGACATACACTTTCTTGTCCTTGGGGAAATCAATCGACTGCAGGTAAGCCGCTGCCGCATACGAGGAGGAGTAGATCTCTTCGGCTTCAACGCTCAGCCCTAAGCTTCGAAACTTCTGGAGATATCCCTTTCGGGACTTCGTTGAATTGTTCGTGACGAAGAATATTCTCTTGCCCATGGCTTTCAGCATTTCCAAAGTCTCAGATACTCCGGGAATCAATTTGTCCCCCTTCCAAACAACCCCATCGCAATCAAACACAAACACGTCAGTCTTTTCAACAAGCGCCTTTTTCTCAGTCTCAGTGATAATCGTAGTGTTCTTAGCCGCTGAAGAAGGAGGTAAAAAGCGAAACAATGGTTGCTGGTGGGGTCAAAAATGGCGCGAGTATTCAGATCTGGCGAGTATTCACAACAAATCCCATCCGTGGTCCTAACGTTGCTGCCCTCGTTCGAGGGTGACAAAACAAGAACTCATGAGGCACAAATGTGCCCCCCACCGCTGCTCCCTCCAAAAAAACCCTTTGCACGAAAAAACGTGGACCCTGTATTCGTATTTGTATGTGTGTGTGCATTGTCTGTATCATGATATTGTATTGTGTTGCATTGTATTTGGAAGGCTCCAAAGAGGTAGCGAGGGGCAACTTCCTAGGTTGTGAAATCAAAATGGCACCACGTGGTTGCATTCGCATTAGCCAATTGTTTTCGGGAGAGAGATAGAAGATAGAAAGGAAAAAAGAAGATTGAAAAGGTGGAGGATGAAGTGCAAAATGTCGTTTCATATGCCACCGTTTTGAAAAAACTCACTTGATACGCAATGCTTGTCCCCATCATTGTGAGAATTGCACACCTTTGTGAAACATGACAGGTGGAAGACCACTAGGCGTTGCGGAAAAGGTATGGGGGGGTTTCGTGGGTATATCACTTCCTTGCCGTTTTTGAGCCCACGTAGTAAAAACAACGGGAAAAGGCGATCTGATGTGCATCGAGTAGCTGTCGCATATGAATTTTGACATATGACCGCTCGTCTTTGAATACTTGTGCGCAAACAATTGTATGAAAAGCAATTGTTGCGGAAGCAAACAAGATGCACACAGACGTCACAGAGGCAAGGTTCATGCCCTTCAACCTTCCTTTTTTGTGAACCAATTTAAATGTTGAGGAAATATGCTTTCGGGGAAAAAGAGTTTAGAGTTTAGGATGGTACAAAGTCAATTCAGGCGAGCAGACAAGCATAAGGCATATAAATACTATTTGCACGGAGACGGTTCAGGGATTTGCTTAGTGACGGGGGGGGGGGTGAATTTCAAGACCCACCCACCCAAAATTTGGGAAAACCCAAGGACCCAAAAATGTCCCACCCCCATGGGGGGGGGGGGTGTTTGACAGCCAAGGACCCACCCACCCAGGCAGCCTTCAAATGCTCACGTCGAGCTCTCTCAGCATCAGCAATTTAGAGCCCACACTCACAAGGTTTCTTCATATTGTGCCTAGAAATTCAGACTGCAGCACACAGAGGAGGCAGCAATGTGGAAGAATTCATGAAAAAAGAGAGATAACTTGCCGCCCTCCCAGGCAGAGGTGGAGCAGATGCCACAGGCACCCTAAAACATCCCCTGCAGGTGGCTGCTGACGCATGCTCTGTGATACCCTGGTGGCAACGCAGCTCTGCCTGAGAGGGCTGCACAGAGGTTAACCTACGCTGCCACCAGGGTACCCACCTGCCGGAGAGTGGATGCTGTGGGGATGCAGCATCCAGCGTCGGCACAAGGAAAAAAAGACGCTGCCCGTGTTTATCTGACACCCCCCCAATCTCTCTGACACCGACAACTCACTCACAAGGAAGCAAGCATGACTGACTGGGGGCCATAACCAGAACTGGCCCAACAGACAACAAAAAAAAACAGAGCACAGCAAACCATTTGGAGCATCGGAGAGAGCCCGAGGTGGGACAAGCAAGACAACCTGTGAATGTCACTACCAGCCATTCCATGCATCATAACACCCAGGGAGCCAGAATTGTCCCACCACGGGGGGGGGGGAGGGGGGTGCTTGGACACCCACCCACCCATACTTTCCAAGACACCCACCCACCCACCCCGCCCCCGTCCTTATAGTATGCACAAAGTCGCCACCCCCTACCTCCCCCCCCTACCTACCCCCCCCCTTACCCCCCCCTAACCCCCTCCCCCCTCGGCTGAGGCAACCGTGGCCCTCCCCCCTCCCCCCTCTCACCCCCCCTGCCCCGCCCCTCCCCCCCCCCCCACCCAACCCGCGGCACGGCGACAGGCCTGCCCCCCACCCGCCCGCGGGAGCGGCCGGGAGCGCATAACATGTATGGCCGGCCGATATGCAGAGTTGTCGAGAAAGCCATCGTGCACCCCCCAGGCGGCCTGTGAGCCTCAAGATCGGCCCTCAAATCAAATCAAATCAAATCAAATCCCCCCCTACCCCCCCATTACCCCGCCCTAACCCACCCCTACCCCCCCCCCCTACTTCCCCCCGCCCTACCTCCCCGCCCCACCTCTTCCCCCCCCAACCCCCCCTGTACCTCCCCCCCCACCCCCTACATTCCTAGTCCTACCTGCCCCACCCCCCCCACCAACCCCCAATCCCCCCCGCCCTTCCCGAGCAACCCCCAGCCCCCACCCCACCCCTACCCTTGCGTTCCCTTATCCTCGGTTCGCTTTGCTCAACGCGGGGGCCTACCCCCGCGGACCCCTTGATTAAGAAGACTACACTCGAGGCAAGAGACCCCCTTGTGCGTGCACCTCGTTGTCTGTGCACCACCTTGTGTGTGCACTGCCTTGCCTGTGGCCCCTTAACTAACATGACTCCTGCAGTGGCCACAGACCGCCTTTTGTGTGTTCCGCCTTGTCTGTGCACCGCCGTGCCTGTGGCCCCTTAAATAAAATGACTCCTGCGGTGGCCACAAACCACCTTTTGGATGCTCCGCCTTGCGTGGGCACCGCCTTGCCTGTGGCCCCTTAACTAACATGACTCCTGCAGCGGCCACAGACCGCCTTTTGTCTGTTCCGCCTTGTGTGTGCACCGGCTTGCCTGTGGCCCCTTAACCAACATGACTCCCAAGGTGGCCACAGACCGCCTTTTGTGTGTTCCGCCTTGTCTGTGCACCGCCTTGCCTGTGGCCCCTTAAATAACATGACTCCTACAGCGGCCCCAGACCGCCTTTTGGGTGTTCCGCCGTGTGTGTGCAGCGGCTTGCCTGTGGCCCCTTAAATAACATGACTCCTGCAGTGGCCCCAGACCGCCTTTTGGATGTTCTGCCTTGTGTGTGCACCGCCTTGCCTGTGGCCCCTTAACTAACATGACTCCCACGGTGGCCACAGACCGCCTTTTGTGTGTTCCGCCTTGTGTGGGCACCGGCTTGCCTGTGGCCCCTTAAATAACATGACTCCTGCGGTGGCCACAGACCGCCTTTTGTCTGTTCCGCCTTGTGTATGCACCGGCTTGCCTGTGGCCCCTTAACTAACATGACTCCCACGGTGGCCATAGACCGCCTTTTGTCTGTTCCGCCTTGTGTGGGCACCACCTTGCCTGTGGCCCCTTAACCAACATGACTCCTGCGGTGGCCACAGACCGCCTTTTGGGTGTTCCGCCTTGTGTGTGCACCGGCTTGCCTGTGGCCCCTTAAATAACATGACTCCTACAGCGGCCACGGACCGCCTTTTGTCTGTTCCGCCTTGTGTGTGCAGCGGCTTGCCTGTGGCCCCTTAACTAACATGACTCCTGCAGTGGCCCCAGACCACCTTTTGTGTGTTCTGCCTTGTGTGTGCACCGCCTTGCCTGTGGCCCCTTAAATAACATGACTCCTGCAGTGGCCACAGACCGCCTTTTGGGTGTTCCGCCTTGTGTGTGCACCGCCTTGCCTGTGGCGCCTTAACTAACATGACTCCTGCGGTGGCCGAAGACCGCCTTTTGTGTGTTCCGCCTTGTGTGTGCACCGCCTTGCCTGTGGCCCCTTAACTAACATGACTCCTGCGGTGGCCACAGACCGCCTTTTGGGTGTTCCGCCTTGTGTGGGCACCACCTTGCCTGTGGCCCCGTAACTAACATGACTCCTGCAGGGGCCACAGACCGCCTTTTGGGTGTTCCGCCTTGTGTGTGCACCGCCTTGCCTGTGGCGCCTTAAATAACATGACTCCTGCGGTGGCCGAAGACCGCCTTTTGTGTGTTCCGCCTTGTGTGTGCAGCGGCTTGCCTGTGGCCCCTTAACTAACATGACTCCTGCGGTGGCCACAGACCGCCTTTTGTGTGTTCCGCCTTGTGTGGGCACCGGCTTGCCTGTGGCCCCGTAAATAACATGACTCCTGCAGTGGCCATAGACCGCCTTTTTTATGTTCCGCCTTGTGTGTCCAGCGGCTTGCCTGTGGCCCCTTAACTAACATGACTCCTGCGGTGGCCACAGACCGCTTTTTGGGTGTTCCGCCTTGTGTGTGCACCGGCTTGCCTGTGGCCCCTTAAATAACATGACTCCTGCAGCGGCCACAGGTCGCCTTTTGTCTGTTCCGCCTTGTGTGTGCAGCGGCTTGCCTGTGGCCCCTTAACTAACATGACTCCTGCGGTGGCCACAGACCGCCTTTTGTCTGTTCCGCCTTGTGTGTGCACCGGCTTGCCTATGGCCCCTTAAATAACATGACTCCTGCGGTGGCCATAGACCGCCTTTTTTGTGTTCCGCCTTGTGTGTCCAGCGGCTTGCCTGTGGCCCCTTAACTAACATGACTCCTGCGGTGGCCACAGACCGCCTTTTGGGTGTTCCGCCTTGTGTGTGCAACGGCTTGCCTGTGGCCCCTTAAATAACATGACTCCTGCAGCGGCCACAGGTCGCCTTTTGTCTGTTCCGCCTTGTGTGTGCACCGCCTTGCCTGTGGCCCCTTAACTAACATGACTCCTGCGGTGGCCACAGACCAACTTTTCTGTGTTCTGCCTTGTGTGGGCACCGCCTTGCCTGTGGCCCCTTAACTAACATGACTCCTGCGGTGGCCACAGACCGCCTTTTGGGTGTTCCGCCTTGTGTGTGCACCGGCTTGCCTGTGGCCCCTTAACTAACATGACTCTTGCGGTGGCCACAGACCGCCTTTTGTCTGTTCCGCCCCGTGTGGGCACTGCATTGCATGTGGCCCCTTAACTAAAATGAATCCTGCGATGGCCACAAACCACCATTTGGGTGTTCGATGACTCTTGCAGCGGCCACACACCGCCTTTTGTGTGTTCCGCCGTGTGTGTGCACCGCCTTGCCTATGGCCCCTTAACTAACATGACTCCTGCAGCGGCCAGAGACCGCCTTTTGTCTGTTCCGCCTTGTGTGTGCAGGAGTCATGTTAGTTAAGGGGCCACAGGCAAGCCGGTGCCCACACAAGGCGGAACAGACAAAAGGCGGCCTGTGGCCACCGCAGGAGTCATGTTAGTTAAGGGGCCACAGGCAAGCCGCTGCACACACACGGCGGAACACCCAAAAGGCAGTCTGGGGCCACTGCAGGAGTCATGTTAGTTAAGGGGCCACAGGCAAGCCGGTGCCCACACACGGCGGAACACACAAAAGGCGGTCTGTGGCCACCGTGGGAGTCATGTTGGTTAAGGGGCCACAGGCAAGCCGGTGCACACACAAGGCAGAACATCCAAAAGGCGGTCTGTGGCCACCGCAGGAGTCATGTTATTTAAGGGGCCACAGGCAAGCCGGTGCTGTGGCCACAGACCGCCTTTTGGGTGCTCCGCCTTGTGTGTGCACCGCCTTGCCTGTGGCTCCTTAACGAACATGACTCCTGCAGTGGCCCCAGACCGCCTTTTGGGTGTTCCGACTTGTGTGTGCACCGCCTTGCCTGTGCCCCCTTAACTAACATGACATGACTCCTGCGGTGGCCACATACCACCTTTTGGGTGTTCCGCCTTGTGTGGACACCGGCTTGCCTGTGGCCCCTTAACTAACATGACTCCTGCAGCGGCCACAGACCGCCTTTTGTGTGTTCCGCCTTGTGTGTGCACCCGCTTGCTTGTGGCTCCTTAAATAACATGACTCCTGCAGCGGCCACAGACCACCTTTTGGGTGTTCCGCCTTGTACGGGCACCGCCTTGTGTGTGCCCCGCCTTTTGTGTGTACCGCTTTGCCTGTGGCCCCTCAAATAACTTCACTCATGCGTACCACCTAACCGTTCTTTGCTACGGCCCCCTACCCCCCCCCCGCCCCCCCCTACCTCCCCCCCCTACTGCACCCCCCCACACCACCCACCCCCCCCCCCCCTATCTGGAGCCGCGGTAGAGAGCCGGGGTACACCCGGCACCCCCTCATCCCCCCCCTACCTCCCCCCTACCTCCCCGGCGGGGGCTTCGGCTTCCCCCACCTGTACAGCCGGATCCGCCTCCGGCACGTTCAGGGGTATCTCAGGGCCATGGATTCGCGCCGCGTGCTCGTTCGCGAAAACGTCCGCGCTCCGCCACCCGAACCACTAGAAAGGCCTGGATCGGACCAGGAAAACCTGCTCTACACCATGGCCGAGACCCACCTGGAGGTGAACGCTCTCCCGGCTGCAGCGGCACAGCCAGCGGCCGTAGACTGTCACACCCGGGTCTACCGACCGTACGAGTCCGGAGGGGTCCTCCTGGCCGCAGATGGAGCGATGGAGGTCACGCTAGACGGCGACAGGGCTGGGACAACCACAGGGTGACCCAGGGCTGGGATCCCCGGTGCTACGCACAGCCCCGGGGCGACCTAGCCGCTAGGACGTGCAGGGCGGCGCCACTCCGGCGGGCCATGACCTCGCCCCCCCGGGCAGCAGCGCACCCCCGCACGCCACCCTTCTCTCTCCCTTGACCGGCATGCCGCACCCCGACCCGCGGGACCGGCGGACCTCAGTGGGCCTTGACCTCGCCCCCTATGGCAGGCGGGGCGCCCAGCGTACAAGGGCGCCTAGCGAGCACCACTGCCTGGCCCACCTTGACCACCCCAACGCACTCGGCTGGCCCAGTCTGAGCGGGCACACGGGCGCGCCGTCAGCCCCACCGCGAGCCGACGGCGGCGCCCACGCGAGTACATGGCGTGGAGTTTCCGTATCGCAGACCTGTCCTGTGCCCGCTATGCCTGCTCGCGACACGTGCCACTGCCCATGCCTCCGAGGAACGAGCACGGGGAGGTCGAAGCGACCCGCAGGGGCAGGGGGGGGGGGTGAATGGGGAGGGGGTTCAGGTAGAGGGGACCAAGAGCGGAACCACAACGGCATGGGCGGCAGCCAGGTCAGCGGGGTGAGGAGCCACCGGCTCCCGACCCCCCCTCCCTACAGGGACGCCCTCCCCAACTTCAGACCCCCAAGTGCCAACTTTAGACCCCCCGGTGCCAACTTTAGACCCCAACTTTAGACCCCCAAGTGCCAACTTTAGACCCCAAATTTAGACCCCCGAGTGCCAACTTTAGACCCCAACGTTAGACCCCCAAGTGCCAACTTTAGACCCCAACTTTAGACCCCCAAGTGCCAACTTTAGACCCCAACTTTAGACCCCCAAGTGCCAACTTCAGACCCCCCGGTGCCAACTTTAGACCCCAACGTTAGACCCCCAAGTGCCAACTTTAGACCCCAACTTTAGACCCCCAAGTGCCACCTTTAGACCGCAACTTTAGACCCCCAAGTGCCAACTTTAGACCCCCCGGTGCCAACTTTAGACCCCAACTTTAGACCCTCAAATGCCAACTTTAGACCCCAAATTTAGACCCCCAAGTGCCAACTTTAGACCCCAACTTTAGACCCTCAAATGCCAACTTTAGACCCCCCGGTGTCAAGTTTAGATCTCAAATTTAGACCCCCAAGTGCCAACTTTAGACCCCAACTTTCGACCCCCAAGTGCCAACTTTAGACCCCCTGTTGCAACTTTAGACCCCCCCCCCCGATATAGGCGGGTGGCGCAGCGGGCCCGGCCCGACGCAGCCTATCGCCGGGCCCAGGGGCACGGCCACCCCGGAGAGATGTTCGGGCAAGGCGCGACAGGTCAGTCGTGGACCCGGTCATGCCTGCACGGTAGCCCCCCCCCCATCCGGTGGGCACGGCGACGCCCTCTCGCTCCGCACAGTGAGTGCGGCTTAGCAAAATGACGTGGCGCCACGTCGCGTACCCTCTGTACCGCGCCCTCCCGCCGCCGTCCCCGTACCGGATGGGCCGTCGCGGGCCACAACCGGTTTCCTGCAGCCGCCTGAACACCCGGGAGCAGCGGACGCGCCGCTGGATGGCGCGGAGCGACCCGGCGCTGGCCCTCCGCCTTTGGCTCGCCCATGTGAGCCGCGCATTGGTCCCCCCACCTCCCGCGCACAGAAAGGCCCCTCGCGAGCGTCGCCTGTGCGCTGCACGCCCTCGAGGGGCAGTCCCCCCGCCTCCTCAGCCTGGAGGACATCCTCATGGGGTGCTTCCTCAACTGGACGGCCATGGGCGCGAACCCCAGATGATGGCTGTCAGCCCTGTAGCGCGTTCCCCAGGGCCTGGGGGTGTTAGGGCCCGCGCTCCACGAGGCCCTCAGCTGGCGGTATGGCGCGGCAGCCCCGCTCTGGCGGTCCCGCCGCCTACATTGGAGGGATGGCACGCAGCCCTCCTTGGTCGCCCCCCTGCTGGCCTGGGTCCTCTCCCCGTCCGCCGCGCCGGAGCCGCCACCCTGCAGGCCTGGGCCAGCGCCCCCCAGCACCGGTTGCTTCTAGTCGAGAGGTGGGACGACGAGGCGTAGGGCTCCGGGGGCCATCGGGTGGGTGTCACCCAAGGCGGGAACGTGAGGTGCCTCTCCCGGGGCGACAGGTCCCTCGCCGCGCCCCCGGACCCCCATGCGGCCGCCGGCGCGGTGCTGGCCTCCATCCCCCGGGTGCACGCCGTGTGGTATGCGGTGATGCCCGCCACGGGGTCGCCCCAACCACCCCCGCAGCACCGGTACCCCTGCGCGGGGGACCGCGCCACAGCGCGGGCGTGGCTCGCGGCCCGTGCACTCGTGGAGGCGTGGCGGTAGCGCCGCAGGGTGCAGGTCGTTTTCCACGCGCCCTGACCCAGGTGTGCAGGCACCGGGCGGCCGTCTGCTGAGGCCACCGTGGCCCTCCCCCCTCCCCCCCTCTCATACCCCCTGCCCCGCCCCTCCCCCGCCCCCACCCAACGCGCGGCACGGCGACAAGTCTGCCCCCCCGGCCCGCGGGGGCTACCAGGAGCGCATAGCATGTATGGCCGGCCGATATGCAGAGTCGTCGGGAAAGCCATCGGGCGCCCCCCAGGGGGCCTGTGAGCCTCAAGATCGGCCCTCAAATCAAATCAAATCAAATCCCCCTACCCCCCCCCCCTACCTTCCCCCCCCCCTACCCCCCCCCCCTACCTCCAAGGTAGGGGGGGAGCGACTTCGTGCGATATATGCCGTCCCGTAGGACGCCCACTAAGCAAATCCCTGAGACGGTTTGGTTTGCACATTTTGAATTTATGGTCACTTGACCCGTGGCTTTCTTTGAGTGCAATGAGTCCACCATCCTTTTTTTCACCGCATGCAAATAGGCTCCCGGGGAGGCTTAAGGAAGGCTGTGCAAAGCACGGCGCCCACAACGTACCACAATTTGTTCTTAGGGGAAGTGAGGGAGTAGGAGCGGACTAATTGCCAGAGCAAGAACGATACTGACCACTGACTCATGTTTGTGTCCACACGATTGTGCCCGTCATTGTGAAGCTGTGGACTGCATTTGCCCCCCCCAACCAACTCATCATTGAGCCACTCCCCTCGCAGCTTACCACGTATGAACAAGTCCTCGAGTCAATGGCCGGAATAACAGGGTCCTGCCCAACGCGTGAATTTGGGGCGAGCGCACACCTATCAGCGTGTCCGGACGAAGAGCCGATTGCTTTGTGTGTGCCTCTTGTGCGTTGAGGTCCATATGCAAAGCATCCATGTCCAATGCACTGGCTTGCGACCCTCCTTCAAGTGGGAGGTTCAAGAGTTCCTCAACCGCGCTTATAGAATCATTCAATTGGGCCAACACCACGGTCAACAACATTTCAGATGACAGGCTCACGGAAGTGTTCCGCACTTTCTTGACCAGAGTGGAAAGGGAAGTAGAAAGCGCCGCCACTAGGTGCAGACTTTCTTTGGGCGGACAATTATCCACCAACATGGTCAAGGTTTCGAGGGCTGGCATCTTGAAATGCTAAAGTAGATCAAGGTGTTCAATGGTGTAGTGGCCTTTCAGAGCCCACTTTACGACTTGCACCCGACTTTCCAATATGGCGAGATTTGGAGGAAGTCGGTCGAGGTGTTCAATAGTTCTGAGCCCGCTTACAAGACTTGCAATTCGGCGAGATTTGGGGGAGTTTATCGAAACCAAGAAACACGACCTCAAACCCAACACGATCGCCAAACGAAATCACTCCATACGATGCTAGACAGGAACCGTTGCATTCGCAATCCGCAACCAAAGAACCACGTGGACCATTGCCGCTATTGAATGAGTACGAACGCACAGTGTCATGGTGACATCCATAAAACACCGCTCCAACGACCAGTCCCACTCCTACGGCTTCCAATATTCCTTTGGCTACCATACGCGAATATTTTCACAACCGGTCCACCGGTCTTCGTTAACTCACCGTTTCGACTAGGCAAAATCACCAACTGTTCAGTTGAGACCGTTTCGCGCCACTTTAGCTTTCTGTAGCGAACCGGTTAGTTCGGGGAGACCGGTCGGACCGGTCCGACCGGTCTTTGCAAACTGAACGGACCGGACCATTTTAGCACACTTTAGCACACTTTGGAGCACTTGGCGATGCGTGTGTAGTGTGTGTGTCCGCATGTGTGTGTTGTGTGTGTGCGTGTGCTGTGTTGTGCGTGTTCACACCTTTGCACAGGCATTGCAATGCATGGGAGTCAATCCTCACAAGACATGTATTCATGGTTCATTCATGATGGTCCGCAAAGCATTCAACGTGTAGATAGCACCCACATGCTTTGCACTTGTATCGGGTGGTGCCCATCCCACAATGTACACAAAAGCCCCGCTTCCCAACCACTATTGGTACATGCTTGTCCACCACCTGAATTTGCCTTGCCGGAAACATGTATCTCATCAACCTCCATTGCCAGTCAAACATTGTTTCACCCCCCGGACTAAGACGCAACGCTTGGCATGACGTAAATGCATTTGTTGCCGCTATCCTTAACACCATCCCCCCAAGTGCCTTCCACCATGATTGAAACCGGTGCTCTTCCCGGTGTTGTAAGCACATTTGGTTAAACGTATCCACCCCCGGGGCAAACCTACGGTAGTTGGCAATTATCCCCGGTAGGTGGTATCGTCCACTTCGGTGTGGGAGCGAACCTCCGGTTAGGCAATTGGTTAGTAGTGGTACCACCTTTGCCGGCTTGCGCCCCACTTTGGGGTTTTTGTATACCGAGAGTGCATACCGATGTTCCTTGTGCACCACCGTGTTCACATCCCCCGGGTCTAGTCCAACGTTCCCATCTTGCACCAAAGCACTTGTGGAAGTGAGCATCAAGAACGGACGCTCTTGTGCACTTAGCATCGCCGCCGCATCATGAGACCCAAAGAATGAATCCGCCACAAGCACCTTTCCGGGTGGAGTCACATCATTCCAAAGTTGCACAATCTCAAACGCATTGTAGTGTCCTGCAAACCGGCTCCGGGACTCCGGACCCACACGAGGGGCTGCACCACGGTACAAATACACATGCCAAATGTAATGGCTTTGTGCGTCGCACAACGCGTACAGTTTCACACCGGTGGGGTGAGGCTTGCGCGGTATGAACTGCCGGATGACAAACAACCCCTTGTGGGGGACCACGGTCTCATCCCCGCACACCACGTCACCTAGTTCCCATCCGCCTTGCCAGTGCATCGTGCACAACTCAATCAACGCATCCGCATCCGGACCCGCAAGTCGCTGCAGCACATAAAACTGTCGCCTGCTGGGAAACAGTTCCGCCATGTATGCATTGTAGTGCATACTCTCTTTGTCCCACACATCATCTATTCTGCGCGGCTGCAGCATGCCCAAGCCAACTCGAAAGAGCACGTACCGCGGAAGAAGGTCCACAAGGTCTAACCGGTTGGCCTCTTCCAAACACAGCGTCATGGCCTCCAAAATTGGCCTGCAAGACCTTCTCTGTGGAGAAATGGAATAAAGTGTGCTAAAGTGTGCTAAAGTGAAGCGGTCCGAACGGTTTACGACAGTTTGCAAGGACCGGTCCGACCGGTCTTCGTATGAAGTGTGCTAAAGTGGACCGGTCCGAACGGTTTACGACAGTTTGTACAGACCGGTCCGACCGGTCGTCGTGTGAAGTGTGCTAAAGTGAAGCGGTCCTAACGGTTTACGACAGTATGCACAAACCTGCGTATTCTTCGTATTGGGGACCACCGGATTGACGAAGGGGCTCGACACACTTGCGCTGCGCCACGATGTAATCCGACCGAATGCAGAGAGGACCACGAAGAATGCTGTTCGGGCACTCGAACAGCAACTGCAGCGCTGCCGCCAAAAGTGTCTTGGTGCCGGGTTGGCCACGGAGACATTGCCGGACGTGTTGCCCAAGCCTTGGCAAGGTGGTGCCATACATCTCCAACGCGTTGCCCATGCGCACCTCTTCCGCCGACCTCTCTTCGTCCTCGGTGGAGGCCTTCCTGCCTTTCTTGCTTGTGCGGGGCGCCGAGGCGGACTCACTGCCCTCGGCTTTGATTTCCTTGAAAAATGGGACCGGCAACCGTCTTTTGGTGGTGTGCTTCTCCTTCGCCGGCTTCTTCTTCTTCCTCTCTTGCTCTTCCTCCTTTGCCTCTTCTTCCGGGATCTCCATCACGCTTTCTCGCTCCTCCTCCTCCTCGTCTTCTTCGTCCTCTTCTTCCTCGTCCTCGTCTTCGTCTTCGGACTCCTCGTTCACTTTCCTTTTGCGGGACTGCGCTGCTCGGGCCGCAATCCTCTGGCCCGGAGTAGATGTCTTCGCCTCCGCGACCACCCAACATCCGAGCACGTCCTCGGAGACGAAGTCAAGCTCGCCCTTGCTGATGCTGCGCTTCAAGCCCCCGGTCTTCTGGTCCTCCGTGAAGTAGATTGTCCCGGATAGGGACATTTTACCGGTCGCCTGCGACTGGCACGTGCCGGTGTAGCGGCCCCCGTGCGAGCCCTTGAGGAGCAGCACCACACGATCCCCGGCCCGGACCTTTTTGAAGGCCGTGGGCACGGGGGTCTCGGCGTCCTTCACGCCGGGGATCTTCGTCCCGGGGCCTGAGATCGGCATTGAAAAAGGCTAAGCAACAAAGCGGGCAAGAGCGGTCTGACCGGTCCTGTCAAAAGGCAGCAGGAAGTAGGGGACCAGGAGCGAGGTTCGGAAGACCGGTCTGACCGGTCTGCATGAAACTGTTTGAACCGATCTATTTTCATGCTAATGGTGCATCCCACCCATCATGCATCGTTGAAACACCCAAGAGGACATGGGAAGCAAAGTCTGTGTATGTGTGTGTGGTTTGTGCATGGTGTGTGGTGGCGTGCATGCTGCAACGGGCGCGCAAAGGTAGGTTTGGGAGGCAAGTGTAACAAAGTGCTCCAAAGTGTAGAGGATGATTCTTGCAACGAGCAAACAGGCAATGCTCTTCAATGGATCAATTCATTCCAGAAAGCTAAGTGCAACACAAGCATGATCAATGTTATTGTTTTTCCTTGGGTGCCCACGTGGGCGCACATGTGTATGCATGCATGCTTTTTGGTTACTCCAAGCCGGCGCTTTTTCGCTTTGCGTGTGATATCCATATGTGGTCACATACGTTCAAGAATCGTTCAAGATATTTATATAGCCGACGACAAGGGCAGGGTGTCCGGGGTTCTCCCCGCCCTTGTGGCATTAAACCTTCGCAATAGTTGTCTGGTGCGTTCCTGGTGTGGCGTGTTCCTGGTGTGCTGCAGCAGGTGCAGCTTGAACTTGTTCTCCCACCAGGACCGGGGGTACCCCTTCGCTGTCAGTTCCCTGTGCACTGTGGTGGCATTGTCTGCAAACAGGTCACCTGTGCTGGAGTACTGTACACATTTTTTAGCAAGTGCAGGGATGAGGGATTGTAGGGTTGCTCTGGCATTAGGTGAGTGTGCATCTGGGTACCTGATGAGTTGTTGGCCTGGGCTGAGGGTCTGTTGGTCCTGCAGTTTATTTTTCAGTGAGATGTCTATGTGCCCTGAAAGCGGGTGTGTGTGCAGTACGGCCTCAAGGGTGGGCAGGTGAGTGCCCACGCCCTCCTCCTGCAGCTTCAGGGTATATAACTTCTCAAAGAATGATTGGACTGCACTTAGGTGCTGTAGTGCAAAGCCCTGTCCCACCAGGTTGTCCCTGAAGCGGAACGGTCGGGTGGGTACCATATGTACAGGGAAATGTTGGTTGATCAGAGATTTCTGTGCTGTCCATGGCTTTGAGTAAAACCTGTGCTCCTGTACCATGGTGAAAATACTGGACAACTGTGCGGAGCACGTTCCTCCTATTGCCACACCTTTGATTTGTTCTAGGATTGTGTTTCCGACACAGAACAGCGCATTGTGGTGGAGTTCATACTCCAGGAATTCTCTCAGTGCAGCATATTCCTTTGTCTACAGAAGCGCCATTTTTGGGCTTCCACTCACCATACCTGCTAGTACGTTATCCCCGTAAGCTAGGAGAACGCGCAGAACGCGGATAACGCTCCAGAACGCTCCGGAACGCGGATAACGCGGAGAACGCGGAAAACGCTTCCAGAAGCATGCGCGGAAGCACTGCACCGGAACGCGCAGAACGCGGATAACGCGTAAAACACAGCACACCTATGTTGGGGGGGCCGCGTCCTCACAGTTGGGTATCCAGCCTACGCGGTTGGTCCCCCCCAGGTTTCGCACTGGTCCCCATGGGTGGGGATGGCAGAGGCTTGGCGGCCATGACCTTCTCGATCCCACCACGGCCGCCTCCGCCACCCCGTCTACTGCACGCTGAAGGAGAAGTTCTCCAACGTATCGTCCTCTACGCTCCCTCTAGCGTCCTCCGCTTCCTCCTCTTCTTCCTCCTCATCGCTATCCGCCTCCTCCTCGTCCTCGCCGTCCGCTTCCGGGTCGTCCTCCCCGGCGTCCCCCTCTTGAGTCTCCTGGCTAAGGGGCGGCTCGCTTCCCTCGGCGTCCTCCGTGCCCGTTGTAGTGACCCCGTGCGCGGGTGCAAAGCATTGCACATGCAACGGGGTGTCCGGGCATCCGCTACACACGTATTGTGTGCGGCCTTTGCCGCAATGTGCACAAGTGCGCCGTTGGGCGCCGGCAACGGGGACGTGGATGTTGCGTCGCGGCTGCGCATCGGTACAGTACCGGCGGCGAAGGAGGGCCCACTGCCACTCCCACATGCTATCCGTGCCACGGCACCTTTCTAGGGCGCGGCAGGTTGCAAACGCGTTGGCCGCGGCGTATCGCAGCAAGAAGCCTCGCACGGCTTGCGACCAGGACATCTGCCTTCCCAAGAGGCGCATCTGCAACGCCATCTGGTTGGCAGAGTCCACCCCCCGTGCCAGTTGGCGGTACGCAGCAACGAGGGGGTGGATTTCCCGGCCCGTGTGGTGCAGGGGGCCCCGCGCAGCGTACCACACGTTGGACAAGATCGGCACCAATTTGGGAGGTTTGCCTCCGGTTTTCGGCTGCTTGTACACCTGCAGGGCGTACTTGTGGCCGTCAACCGTGGCCACAGCCGTCTGCCCGGCCTGGATGGCGTTACCGCCTTGCTGGACACCGGCCGTGTCCTTTCGCACCATGGTGATGAAGGGGCGGCCCTCACGCGCAAGCCGTTGTGCGGTGGCGTGTGACCCGAAGTTAGCAACCGTGCTAGATAGGCATTGTACACCAACCCGTCACGGTCCCAGACTCCATCCACCTGCATGGGCCGCACCATGCCCAGCAACAGCACGAAGGTGTTGTACCGTGGTACTAAGGGGATGAGGTCCTCCCTTTCCCGGGCTCGGAGGATGGCCTCTTGGGCATCCACAATGGGTTTCATCATGTAGTCCCATATTCCATCCGTGTCTAGCTCACCGAGTTTGGACTCCCCGGGTCGTACCCCGTACTCAATTGAAGTGGCACAGTGCTCCTTGCGGAGACGACCAGCCGAGAGATTAAGAGGCATTTCAAAGTGCTCTAAAATAATGTTGGTAGCAATGATGGGACACACAGTACACACCAAATACGCGAAACACAGTGTGCACAGCTTCTAGAGGCACGTTCGGAGGCACGCTAACCGGAACGCGCAGAACGCGGCGAACGCGGAAGACACAGGGGGATGCTTCCAGAAGCATGCCGGAGGCGCACAAAACAGAGCACGGAGAACGCAGGCAACGCAGAAAACGGTGGTTCGTATTCTTTTTCCAATCAAACCGTGTATCCGTTAATGTTTTCTCTCCCCCTTCCCGCCATGTAATGTGTAATAATCAACTCACAGCGCTGTGGGGTCGTTTGTGGCCGGTCCAAGGGGCAGGCCACGAACCGCCACCACCGCGTTGCCACCAGTGGGCGGGCTGTTGGGTTAGGGGTGCTGGCGTTGGGATGGCCCATGCGGGCGCCACCGGGTGGGGCTGGGAGGCCTTACGGCCGACGGCCTCGTCGGCATCCGGCCAGGAGGCCGTGGACTGCGTTGAACCCGGCGTTGGCCAAGTCACCGGGCTCTCGAAGTCGCTTCCGACGGCCGGCATCTTCTTCTGGGGCGTTACTGAATGGCAAAAAGAACGCGGATACCGTCGATCACGCAGCGACTGACTCCAGAAGCACGGCGGAAGCAAACCAACAATGACACGGATCACGCGCATAACGCGGCGAACGCCCCTAGAAGCATGGTCGGAGGCACAGGGACGCAACGCGCGGAACGTGAACGGCGACAAACGACGAACTCACACCTACCTCCAGCATAACATTCTCGTCGGCGGATTCCTCCTCAGTCTGTTCGACCTTCTGTTCGACCTTCACGTTGATCGGCGACCTCCTGTGCTCCACCGGCGTGATGCTGCGGTCCCTGTCGGCGCGGGGTTCTGCACAAGGGACGCCAAAAGCGTGCAGGACAGTGCAACTGCCCCCAGAGGCGTGACCGGAAGCACCGGTCCGGGACGCGGATGACGTGGAAAACGCGGCCGACGCCTCTGGAAACATGACCGAAATCACATTAGGGGGACATGCAGAACATGGAACACACAATGGCCCTACCTTCGGCTTGCATCGGTTCTTCTTCCTGTACTTCGTCTTGCGTCGGTGGCCGCTCATACTGCTCCCACCATTCCCCTTCCGCTTCTCCCGGATCCACGTACTCTTGCTTGCCCCGCCACTCCCACTCTTGCTCCCACTCCTGCTCCATCTTGACGTACGGCTCCGGCTCCGGCTCGAACATCCGCGGTTGGGGTTGGGGTTGCAGCTGATGGTGGTGTCCGTAGGGGTGATGGTGGTGGTGGTGGGGCTGGACCGGGCGCGGGAGATGGGGGTACCCAAACGGGGGTGGCGGACGCAACTGGGTTGTGCTCCGAGCGTCCCCGTAATCTGCTGCCATCTACAACGAAAACACACGGAACGAGGATTATTACCCCTGGAGGCACGTCCGGAAGCATGACTTCGGCAACGTGGATCACGCGGCGAACGCGCAGAACAACCGGAAGCATCTCTAGAGGCGCGTTCGGAGGCAAAAAACCGGAACGTACATAACGTACATAACGCAGCATACCCGCAGCGACGCCAACTCCCTCTTCTTGATCATCGTCCACGCGCCCGTCGCCGGCAGCTCCTCCTCGCGGTCTTCGGTGAGGGTATACGCCATCATCCCGGCCATTGTGACCGTTCTCTTGTATCTCTCTTTGAGGTCGTCCGTGCTCATGTCCACGAGATCTTCGGCGGCCAGGCTCGCAAGGGACGGCGGCGGTCGCCTCCGCTCCCCAAGGGGGTGCTGCCCCTTCAGCGCTGCCAAGGGCACCCCCTGCAGCTCCGGGCCCGGTGCCTCGGTCCCCACGAGCGCGCTGGGCGGCCTCTCCGGGGCCTCCACGCAGCCAGTACACACGGAGATCCCTTTCAGGATCCCATCCGTGGCCTGCCGGTGCCCCGACGTCCGGTAGACGCGGTCCAAGTGTTCACGGGCGGCGGAGGCGGATTGCGCGTTCTTGACGCCGCAGGCCAGCAGACCCTGCACCGCGGTCGGGCGCACCTGGCTGTGCAGCAGGGTGGCAGCAGCAGCATCCTTCCGACCACTGGCGTCCGCGCTCAAGCACACTCGGTAGTGCTTCTCCAGCCGTCCCAGCGTCACCCCATAGTCCGCCAGTCCGGACTCCAGAACCTGAAGAACGCGAAAAACACACAAATGTCCTCCAGAAGCATGTCCGGAAGCAGAGAACCGGCACGCGGATCACGCGCATAACGCGGTGGACGCCTCTAGAAGCATGGTCGGAGGCACGCAAAATACAACGCATGGGACGTGAAGAACACCTGCAGCTCATTTGCGTATTGTGCACTGTCTTTGTAGTGCTCGAAGCGCGTCGTCCTTGCTGGGATGGACTTCTGGGGCCCCACCGCTCCTTCAATCTTGAAGCCCACGCTGCCCACTGCGCCCGCCTTCTCTTTCCCCTTCTCTTTGCCCTTCTCTTTGCCCTTCTCTTTGCCCTTCGGCTTCCCCTCCTTGGCCTTCCCTTCCTTCCCCTTTGCACCCTCCACCACCACAACGTCCTGCGCCGCCGCTGCCAGCTCCTTCTTCTGCTGCCCAATCGCCTCTCCTTCTGCCTCTGGCTCCTTCTCCTTGTCCTTCTCACTCTCCTTGTGCTTCTCCTTCTCTTTCTCCAAAACGGTACTCCTTGCGGCCTTCTTCTCCGGAGTGGGCGCCCGCTGACTTCCACTGGCGGCGCTGGCGCTGGCACTGCTGGTGCTGCTGCTGCTGCTGCTGGAGGAGTCGTCTTCCTCCTCCTCCTCCTCCTCTTCTTCTTGCGGCGTGTCCTCCGCCCAGGCCCAAAACCGGTCCTTCTGCAGCTGAAAAGAACGTACAGAACACGGATAACGCAAGACGTGCATCCAGAAGCAGGGGTGGAGGCAAGAAACCGGAACGCGCAGAACGCGGATAACGCGCGGAACGCTCCCAGAAGCGCGTTCGGAGGCAATGATGCAGCACGTCATGAACGCAGAAAACACAGCCTAGGCCCCCCTGCAACTAGAGGCACACGTGCAACGCATTGACATACCCTCTTGTACTTGAACCACTGATCTTGCTTGCTGCGACAGTCGCAGACCTGGGGCAGGGCCCCCTTCTTTGCGGCCTTGTGCACCTTGACGTGATACAGCTGCACCGTGGTCAAGTAGAAGGCCTTGCCGTCTTCCCAACCATCCGGCAGCTTCTTCTGCTTCTTGGCCCTCTGCTCGACCCACCCGCACCAGTACCCCGCTGTGCACAAAAGAATGCAATCAAGAGAGCAGAAGCATGGGGAACCAAATCAAGGGGCAATGTCGAGTAAGCATGTGACGGACGAAACGAACAAGGACAACGAAGGTTGCATGTTGCGGGCACATACATGTTTGTGCTTTCAGCTGGAAGACAACGAAGCTCATCTGGCCTGCCTCCTTCGGCTTCCACTTCTCCAACGCTCCATCAGCCTTCAGCCACTGCTTACAGTTGTTGGGGTACAGCGGGGTGGTCATTTTGCGAGAAGAGGGCCTCTGGGGCAACGGGGAACACGAAGAGAACGCGGCGAACGCAGCAAGCGTACCTCCAGAAGCACGGGCGGAAGCACCGAAGCGGAACACGGAAAACGCGGCCAACGCGCGGCACCTGTACAACGCTCAGAACGATGGAAGCAGAGGCAGAGGCAACATGCAAAGTGCTTCTCTCCTTGAAAATGGATGAATCGCATGAAAACTCATGCGCGAGTGCGTCGGGCCACCTCAAAAACCCCCGGAAGCGTCGTAAAAGCAAGGGTGTTTTTCCCGACCCCTAGAAGCGCCCATTTCGTCATCTACGTCGTAGACAAAGGAATATGGTACATTGTGGAATTGCTCTTTGGACCCTTGCCCCACCCTGTCCAGCTTTTTGTGCTCCTTGTGCAGGGCGAACCACATACCTTCCTGTTTTTTCACCCGTTTGTTGAGCTTCTGGACCAGGAGTGCATGCAGTGCATCCACTGCTTTCAGTGTGGCTGTTCTGTTCAGTGAGGGGAAGAAATCTTTTATGTCCAATTCCCACATAGTGTACAGGGGGTCGCTGTGTGTGGCCTGTGGTGTGCTCGCTGTATGTTGTGCGCACGCCCGTGTTTCCCATGGTGTGCCATCAGGAGTGTGTCGCAGTCGTGTGTTGGCGCGCTGTGCCCATGACACAACGCCATCCAGGCGTGTCATTTCCAGTGTTTGGAGTGTGCGTGCGCCTTGCTCTACCATTATCGTGAGTGCTCTCCCCATGAGTCGTGAATAGGCCTTTAACGGATGTTTAGCGTAGCTGAAGATTACCCGCTGCTTCCACTCGCTGTCGGTGCGGTCCGCCATCTTGTTTTTCGGGATGATGTACGCGTGTGGGCAAGTCTTGCCTGCGCCCCATTGCCACTGGTCGTCCAGTCCGAATCGTTGTGCAGCTCGGTACATACGCTGGAGGCATGTTGCCTTGGCTTCCATGGTGGTTTTGCTCGTTTTCACGTGGCGGAATTGATTCTTGTCCTGGAATGTCCCTAGCAATTTTTGGCAGTACAGCTTGCGGCAGATCGTGGCGATTTTTCCGGCGTTCTTGTCGACGGCAGTGAACATGAGCCCTTTGCGGTGTGCATTTTCGGTGAACTCCTGTAACAGGCCAGCATGGAGTTGTGGTGGCACCTGCTGTTTTGCTTGACGCCACATGTTGGTCAGGTCCTCCATGAAGGTAATGTACGCCCCTTCCCGCACTTGCTCGCGCTGCGGTCCACTGACTCGTCCCAATTGTTTGATGGTGTTGGTCATGGCCTCATGCATGGTCTCCCATTTGGGGATCGTGCAGTTCTTGGCATTTTGGTTCAGGATCATCGCTTGCTTGCCGTGTATGACTGCCTGTTGTTTCGGGTCCCTGACGAAGACACAGTTGTCGATTTTTGTAACTCCGCTGTATCTGTGGCAGTTGCATGGGCTTGTGGCATAGTGCTCGATGTCGTCCCACGTCCACTTTGTTGCACGGCTGCTCAGGATCTCGGTTACGGTGGGTCCCCGCTTTCCGACAAACCTCGTGACGGACTCAATGTATTCCACCGTACTTTGTGGTAGTCCGCTGCGACCCAGGACCATGCGGTAGGCCCGTTTGAGTTCCCGCAGGGATGTTTGGTTTCCCACTGGGTAGGGGATCGTGATGATGGTGGGGATACGGACTCGGCATCGTTGCCACAGCTTGTGGCGGACTTTGTGGAGCAGCATGGCGTGTTTGTCGGGGTCGATGTGGCGTTTGGAGTCCAGCAGCAGTTGTAGCAGGAGCCTGGAGCTGGTGTGTGTGCGTTGACGGCGGAGCTCATCATGGGCCAGTCGACGTATGCAGTTCACGGAAGTCCAGCCTCGTTCTCTCAGTGGTCCCTTGAGGGTCGCCCAGCGGCTGCCCTTGTACTTCTGTTCCTTGTTGAATACCTTGCCCAGTCGGCGCATCCACCGCTGCTCAGCCGCACGCACGGTGTGTGAGTGGCATACTTCGAGTGGCACCATGATCCAGTCATGGCGCCCCAGGTTCTCCATAGTCTTGTAGAATATTTCCTTGTCCACCCGTGTAGGAGTCGGTCGTCCTGCGGCGTAGTGTTCCCAGGCCCGGTCCACCATGGGTCTAGGCCCGGTCTTTCCCACCATGCCGACGTACACTCGGCCCATTGACTTGTGCAGCATGGCGTATACGTAGTACCCAGGCTTGTCCAATGGGCTGTACAGCGCCTTGCTGAGTCCTGCAACCTTTGCGATGTGGCGGCATGGACTGTACTTCAGGATGTCGATGGTGTTGTTCAGGTTATTCGCAAGTCGTTCATGGCCTTGTGCTTGCCCGGAGTCCAGGATGGCCTTCCGTTCGTTTGCCAGTTCATCCCATAGGTGATCGTACTCTCGGGTGACCTGTGATCGTGGCAGAAAGCATGTTGGAGGTAGGTACCATCTGCCCTGGCGGGTCTGGAATTTTCCTCGTAGTGCGGCAGTGTAGGTGTGTATGTCCAGCGTATTGTATCTCTCCTTGGCAGGCAGTTGCACTGGTGGGAAGTACCACCAGGTGATGGTGGTGTGTTGGGTTGCGTGTCGTCGTCGGTCGCGTCCTCGGGTGCGTGTCATTCGGCGGAGCCACCTTGACTGTAGTAGGACGGATTCCTGTACA
The DNA here is from genome assembly GCA_964036045.1 of Eutreptiella sp. 'Long Island Sound 2002'. NCBI lineage: Eukaryota > Euglenozoa > Euglenophyceae > Eutreptiales > Eutreptiaceae > Eutreptiella > Eutreptiella sp. 'Long Island Sound 2002'. Next base: position 173,361,591 of record OZ038380.1, read on the forward strand.
GAACATACTTGGAACCCTCGGCCTCTTGATGATGTTGTCTTGAGCTGCGTGTTCCAGTGGGATTCCGAATCCCGGACCCCAATAATGTACCCCAGATGTGGATTGTGCTGTCGGTGCTGTATCCACGTGTCTGGGTCCATATTTGGTTGTACTATCCATAGCTCATGTGGGGGTCGGCGTGTATCATCGGGTGACGGTGGGGTTGTAGATGCAGTGGCCCCCAGTGCTGTCGTCTCGACGGCCAGGGTGCCCGCATGTGGTACCATGCAGTGTTCGATGGCCAGGCTTCCTCGAATTTTTTGGATGTCGAATAGGCCAGTCCACATCTCCGTCCATTGGCTTGGTACTGTCCACGCATCTGGGTGTTCTCGGCAGTAGGCATCCAGTTGCCTTTCATAGACGCGCAGTATGTCTGTAAATTCAGCGATGGTATGATCAGCCACTTCCGCCCAGTGGCGGTATGCGTGTGTCTGCGCATAGTGTGTCCATAGGCGGGTGGTGCTGGCTGATTGCAGTACGCGGCGTTTGAAGGAGTGGATGAACTGGTCATCGGCGGTAGGTGGTTGTAGAGGTTGGTGCATATCAAACCTGGTCACTGTAGTGAGCCAGTGTGCGCTGCGGTACTCCGCCGCTGCGGCCAGTGCATCGATCATGCGTGCTGCTCTGTCGGCTCTTGCCATACCACTCTGCAGCTGGCGTAGCAGTGTTGCTGTGGGCGGGTGTTCCCGGGGTTGTACCTCCTGTGGTGTTTGTGGCTTGTGGATCCATGGTTTGGCCCATGGCATTCGGGGTGTGCGTGTAGGGGTTGGGGTGCGGGGTGTACCTTCAGTGATGGGCTCCTCATCGGAGGAGCGGTCTTCTGGGATGGTGTGTTGGGATGCTTCCCGTGGCAGTGTTGTGGTCGGGGTTGGGTTGCGTCGGGCAGATCGCATTCGTAGCCGTCGTTGCCGTGCTGCATCTTGGGCGGCGCGCATTTCCCGGCGGATTTGCTGTCGTGCCTCTGGATGTGTCTTGGTTTTGGCCTTCGCACGGCGTGACCATCGTTGGCGGCGGATGCGTGTGCGTGTGGGGTGTGCTGGGGTGGGGGCGGGCTGTGAGGTGGGTGGTGTTACTGTTGTCCGGCACTTGCTGCCGGAGGATCGGGCTTATTCCTTTTGGGTCCAATGGCTTCGTGTGCCTGGTCTTTGGATTCGTAGAGGTCACCTTCGGGTACCCAGCGGATTATCTTCGTGTCCGTGTCCTCGGTGCATAGCACTGCCACTCCGTTGACATCCTTCCTGGATGATAGGTCGACGCGCACTAGATGTGCTTCCAATTTTCGTGATGCTCCTCTGACATTTGCCCACTTCGTCTGGACCTCGGCTCCCGTATCACCCCTCAGTGTTTTGGCTGCCTCCGAGGCGGTTCGTTTCTCCAACACTTGTGCTCGCATGTGGGTGTCACCCTCATCTGGTGTGGGTTCACGGTCTTCGGGGTCTTCCTGTGTGCCATGGATGAGTGCGGCTTCAGATTCATCAAGTGTGACATCCGGCGGCGCTTCCGGCACCGCAAGGCTTTGTTGCTTAAGCAGTTGCTCAAAACATTTTGCGTTGAAGGCTTGATGCGCGTTGTACTGTAACTTGAATGTTCCCACGCTTTTTTGGATGGATTTGGTGGTGGACTCCAAATTTGTGACACGCCCGGAGAGTGTATCGACTCGTCCTTGGAGTTCTTTCGTAGCCCGTGTTGTTGTTGCTGGGATCGGTTCCGGTGGGCCCATGGTTGGATTTTTCGTGTGTTCTCGCGTGGCCACGTTGGTGGTCTTCTTGGGCGCGGGTTCCGCCTTCTCCTTTTCCTTTTCTTTGTTCTTCTCCTTCGTTCGTGTGGCACCTTCGGATCTTGGTTGGTCCACGTCAGCGTGTGTGGGCGCGGATGTTCTTTTCAAAGTCATGGCATCTCCGTCGGCATCAATAAGTCCTTCGCCGTTCCACATTGCGGTCTTGGCGTCCTCTCCATTGTGAAATACAAGTAGGAGTTCTGATCCTTGGACTTCTATGTCGGGCTCCGTATCGGTGTTGAGTTGGTCCACGATGTACTCGATGTGGGCCGGGGTCCATTTGTATCGTTCATGTGTCTGCACAAGAATGTGGTGGCGTTCCGGTGTTTCCTCGTCCCCGCCATCGTGTGAATTGCGGTCTTGACGCTCGTGTGGTGTCGTTGGGCGTTCCGATTTTGGTGGTAGTAGCATTATGTCTTCGAAGATCAGGCCCTCGTCCCTCGCTTTTCTCCACCTTGAGAGATTGGTCAACACTCTTTGGAGATTTCTTTTCCGTCCGGTGATTTTGGTACAGTCCCACGACCTATGCCCGCGCTGCCCACAGTTGAAGCAGATCTCGTCTCTCACGATGTTGCCGTCTGCATCTACGTCCTCGCAATCATGTCTCTCGGGACAGTCCCAAGCTGTATGATTTTTGCCGCAGATGATGCACTCGAGTTTTCTTTCGCCGTCGTCCCATCGCTTGCGATTGCCCTTTCCTTTTCCACCACGCTTCGGGTCGGCGGTGTTGGTTTTGCGTCGGTTCTTGGGGCAGTTGATGGTGGTATGCGTTCCCATGGTGTTGCATGATCGGCAGTAGTGTTTCGGCGGCATCGTTGAAGAGCTTGAGTTTGAGGTTGGTTTCGGGTCGGGGCGTATTTGCGGCGTACTTGGCTTGAGTGTTGGCTTGATACACGGCTTGTTGGTACGTAGTACGAGGCTTCGTAGTACGCGTAATTTTACGATGTCCCTTTTGCGGCTCGGGGACAAAGACGTTAGTAGAGGATGATTCTTGTACCGAAGTGGTCCGGTCCGTTCGGTTTGCAAAGACCGGTCCCACCGGTCTCTGAAACTGGTCTTACTGTTTTTCTCTAAAATACTATTGAGTCTAAGAAAACCACCAAAACCATCATTTCCGCCACGTTCAAAAACCCTTGACCCAATCCTTTGCCAGAAAGTGATAATTTTCCCCACAAGACCAGACCGGTCCTCCGTCCGGTCTGGTAGCCAAAGGAATATCTTGTCCCCAATGTAGCACTTGGGGAAATGCTGGTTGCAAAATCGCACGTGCTTGTGGGACTTGTGTGTAGTTTGGTAACATTAAGAGGGGATAATGCAATTGCCGGATGGAGGCTCGAATCCGAAACCCATTTCTCCAGGAGACCTTCCCTCTGCACAACAACTCGCTCACCATGGCCTTGGGGGAGCCCACCGCCTGCGACCGCTTGCGACCGCTTGCGACCCTTGAGAAAATTTTCGTACACGTCTAGCGCTAGTATAGCCCATACACTCCCTCCCTCACTCCCTCGGGCCCGCCTTCCCTCCCTCTTCCCTCGCTCCCTCCTTACCCACAAGGCTGCAACACATGAACCCATTGATGGAAAGACATATCACAAATGTCTCTTGCACTAAACAGTAGCATGGGCAATGGCTTGTTGCCTCCTTGTCAGCACAAGTGGTTGGAGGCAAGGAGCCTTGGCCGCTCGCCGCTTGGCACGCTCAACGCGCACCTTGTTAGCTTCCACTGGATCTGAGGTATAGTCACTATCAACACTTACCTCACCATCCGATACAACAATCTCTGAATCCTGCACATCATTGTTGTGAGGTGCACTTGAGCTAGAGCTTGAACTAGAGCTTGCGTTGAAGATTTCAAGATGTCTTGGGCCTCTTGTTCCTCCCTTTTGCGTTTCTCCTTCTCTTTTTGTCTCTTGCGTTCAATACTTTCCTTGGGAGCCATGGGACAGAAAATTCCTAAAACAAAAAAAATTGAAACAAAAAAAAGAAATCAATGGAGAAAAAAGAAATTTATGCACAAAAAACATGACATTTGGATCTTCTTCGACACCCTAAGGAAACAAAGGGAACCTTTTTCATAGTAATGATGTCATCTGCCTATGAAACGGTTACTTTTAGGTAAGAAAACGGTTTTTTCGGTTAAAAATAAAATGGTGCCAAAAGTACTTTCATGTCAAAGGGCACAAGAAAATATGTACGTAGAGAGGTCACAACCCATAGTCCGCTCATGTAGAGCCCTCAAAAGGGGGTTTTCGGTAGAAAAAAGGCATCTCAAGTGCCTGCGACCGCCTGCGACCGCCTGCGACCGCCTGCGACCCCTAGCTCCCCCCTTGGAAGCGGACAACTTAGCTTTCAACCCGGTCACTTGCTTCTCCAAGTTGAAAACACATGAGCGCACCTCCTTAAGCTTAGATTATATTTTTTTTACAATGTTGCAACTCTTCAGCCATCTTTGAACCAATCCTTCTCTCCGAATTGTAGTGCTGCTTCAATTTTGTGCGCTCCTTCTGTTCTTGAGGTTCTCACGCGTCAATTGTTGGCTTGCCTTGTCCAATTGGGTCCTTTGTTGTGTAATTGCTTCGCAGTCCTCAAGGACCTTGCCCGTACAAGCATACCCAAGCTAGCCGTACTTTGATCGTTAATACTTGCCCATGGTTCCCACCGGCTTTGACAGCACCCACACAACCAAGCAACACGGGAGGGGGAAAAGGCCCAAATCCGTAAACTACACCCAAGGCCTACCCACAACTAGTGCCAAAGTAGCCTTTCGTGAAGATCCAAAAAAAGGTATCTTTGAGAGCACCTAGATTACAAATGTCACGAATGATGAAGATGCTACCAGAGCAAACGCAACAAGCAAACAAAGGAGTGTGTAACCAGGTTTAGTTATGCATATGAACCTTGCGTGGACTCCCAGTTGTAGTAGATTTTGTCACTTACCTCCAAATGACAAAGATTACCACAATGGCACACAATTCACACCATGAGTTTGCAACTGCTCTTTTGGAAAGAGCACAAGCTGCCCTCAATCTCCTTCTTGTGCGTTGGGCAACCACACCCCACACACACACACCCGGCGAAACTTCTGCTCCCACCTCTTCCTTCCCACAATTGCTTCACCCAAAAGGCGGCATTGCCCAAGAAAACACTGGTGCTTGGGAAGGGTACAAGCTGACTTTGTCCTTCTTCTGGGGGGGCTTCAGTTGAAGGATCGGCAGAGCGCCGCTGGCGGACAGTGGCGCCACTGGGTGGTTCGCTTGCCGCCACTGGGTGGTTTGCTTGCCGCAAAGCCAACACCACCTTTTTTCATATCCTCTGTGCGGACAAAGCATCCATAAATCCGAGTGCATTACATGAAAACCATACATCCACTGAGTAGATTCATGTTTAAAAAAATCATGGATACCTTGTCCGTTCTCTATTTGAAAATTGGGCCCAAAATCCCCTTACCGCGACAGCGCCGCAGCCTTTGGGTAAAATGGCATCCGGCAGCCTGATTTAGCTTTTACTGTGATATTCCTAATTATAGCACACGGACGATATTCCTAATTTAGCACTGGGTGATGCAGGCATGGACCATATTCCTAATTTAGCACTCAGCTCCCTAGGAAAATGGACATATTCCTAATTTAGCACTCACCCCGCCTCCCTGTGCCTTTTGAAATGCACGGAACACAAAAAGCGCTTCACAAAACTCCACATTTGCTCGGCTTGGGCTGCGCTTTTGAAAGGATCCATCTTGCCAGCGATGGTTGCTGTGACATAGTTTGTCTGCAAAAGATCGTTGGCAACATTGGTTGTATGCACCAGAAGGCCCAAAACACCACCTCGCGCTTTTTCAGGCACCAGCGTCTGACCGCCTGTCACAGGCGCCCGCCCAAGGAAACCTGGCCAATATTCCTAATTTCGCTCTTTCTGGCCCTGAAAATCAGATATTCCTATTTTCGCACTCGGCCCAGTGCGATAATTAGGAATATCACAGTAAACTGCCCCTGAAACCTCCAGATTTAGATGCTCGTGCTTACTAGTCTAAATTATAGGTAGGGTTAGGGATAGGGCTGGAAATCGATGTAAACCAGGATGTGAACGTCAGATTTTTGTTACGGCGAATCTCGTACTGCATTACGGCAGGTTGGCAAGGGTCTATCTAGGGCCAGATGCTGAAACCTCAGTGGAACGAGAATGGCATCGAAATGGAAATCGGCGGCTGAGCCAGTAATGAGGTACGACATCGCATGATAATTTGTTCAAATACACCAAAAAAATTTTATGTGCACTCTGGCTTGACGAAAGACGCTCACACATTCGTGTTCCACAGTCTATGGGCTAACGCCGTTTTGTTGCTTTGTCCTGCCCGCTGACGAGTCTTGCCAGTACTTTCGCACCCCAAGTGACATTGTGTACCTCTCGTTTGACCACCCAAGGGTCATACTAACTCGCTCCTCATGCCTCCCAAGAGCCGTTCCGATGCCTCTCAACGTCCCGAAGCTACGGACAAAACATATTGCTCCATGTGCGACAACTATGGCCATTACATGTTCCAATGCCCTCAACGCATCAAGAAGTGTGGTGACATTGCTTCCGATGGGAGCTACATTCGACAAGTTACATGTTTCAATTGCCTCGAAAAGCACCTCCTCAAAAATTGTCCCTACCAATGGATGTGGTGGCGCATTTGCGTTAACAAACGCAAGTTCTTTGAGTGCAAGGAGAATGGGACTACGTTCGAAGGTATCCGCCCTGAGTCCATGGGACCACCGGTCGCTACTACGCCCAAGGCTTCCGCCGCTAGCGTCTATTCACTTGATGTGGTTGGTGTTTCTCCATGGAATGACGAGCGCATGAAGCTATTTGCCGACGAGCTATCACTTGAGGTGTCCCATGTGTCTTTCGATGAGCACACTCTCACCATCGCCGGTGTGCCCGACGCCACGACTAGTAATCTCATTTCGCGCATTCGAAATTCTAAAGACCCCGATGGTGAGTGTTGGACATCCGTTACTCGCCGCGTTGGAAATTCGTCTTCTTCCAAGCAATCTACTAATGCGCCCATGAATGGCACATCCCAAACGCCTATCGCACAATCGGCTTTCGAAGTATACACCGATAATAAATTGCGTGCACTTGAAGAGACTCAATCCGCCATGAAAACAGAAATTTCTGAGGTCCGATCTTCCGTTCACGCTCTTGATGCCAAGGTCTCTTCCGGCCATGAATCCATGAACAATAAATTGGACGGCCTTTTCAATGGCTTGCTCGAGTCCGGCTTGATAAAAAGGCCAACTCCGCCTTCCGGTGAACCCGCTCCCGAGCCTGCGCCCGCTTCTAATTCGTCTTCATCTAGCGCCGCAATTGGCCCCGCCTCTACATCCGCACCGCCTACGCCACAAATGGGCCCGGAACGCATGACGGTGGACAATGGTGAAACACCCATTGGAGTCAATTACAATGCCAATGAACACGTATGGGGTGCATGGGGTGCCGGCGGTAACGCTATGCTCCAACAAGTGTCTATTGTGTCCTACGGGGAACAAGACAGCACGCCGGGATACATGGTGCAACTCCTCAATGCTGGTAAACCCACTGGTGCGCCGTTCTTCATCGAGTCTCCTCACCTCTCCCGAGACCGCGAGTCGCTTGTCCCTTCCTTTGATCGTTGCCGCGGCGCCAAGCGCCACATGACCCGCAACACATCCAAGACACGTTAATCAATTTGTCGCTTCGAGCTTTCTATTTTTTCCACGTTTGGTTGACTCACACGTGCCTTCGCTTTTTACACGCTCTTTACACGTTAATTATGGATGAATCTATGCGGATGTCTCGCACGCGTACACGCTGCACTCGACCCCCACGCCGTTATTCCCCACCGGTGTTTCAACGTCCAATTTCCGTCGTCCCCAAGGAAAATCCACAACCATCGCCAACTGCGTCTGCCCGGCGACGGCGAAGCTCTATTTGCTTAGCCGTTAAACGCCGTCACTCACGTTGGTCCCATCCCCCACCCAAAACCGCGTCCTCTACACCACACTCACGCGCGCACCGTGCATGCAAGCGCATTCGCCGCTTTGGTAGTGTCTCCTCTCGACCGGAACCAATTGAAAAATCGGTTTTGCAACTGCTCCCCATTCATGGCCTTCCGTGGCTCGAGCAAGTCGCCACCGTGGCCAATGCCCTTCAAGCCCATACCACCCACACCCCCGTCCATAACACCGCCTCGGTCATTTCCGACTTCCAGGATACGGTTATTGAATTTGGCGAATCCATGTCATCTATGGCTATCCGCCAGTTTGCATGCGATGCACTCTGCAATATGAATGTCCGTTTTCCTTCCCAACCCGAGTTCGTCTCAAATGCCGTAACGCAATGCATGCATCTAATTAATGATTCCATAGTTTGCCGCCGCTTTTGGTATCGCTTTCATCGCTCCTATAACAATCTTCATTGGAGTATGATATCTGACCACGAATGTTTCCAATTTTGTTTGCATGTGCTTGACTACACACAATCCGTTTCTTCAGAACCTGCCTTTTTACCCTGCTCCCAATTCTGGTCTCCGCTCGAAACATGGTGGGATACCTTATTTAATGTATTCAACATCGATGGGACGATAGGTACCACCTCCTTCTCTCGTGGCTCACAACACACAGCGTTCACCGGGCCCATGGCCCCGTTTGAGCACCATTTCGGCGCGCTCCCTTCGCCACATGATGTGGCCTGCAGATCGCGTCGCATACTCCTGTTACCGCAGCCGGGTGACTCCCCTGGCTTGCTAACCGATACTTTACGCGCCAACCCCGACTTGGAACTGGCAGTGTTCGGTATCCCCCATTCCCACAAGGTTTGGATTGAGTATGCGAGAAAATTGTGCAAGAACGGTAATGCGTGGTGTGCCTTCGAAGAAAAATACTCCGTTTCGTGCCCCCTGTTCCATCCTTTCCATACCAAACACCAACGTAAAAAATTCGTGAATTCCCCCGTCTCCTGGTTTGTCACAACCCCAACCCTACTTGAGGATTGCTGTGCATCAGCAAATGGCGCGCCCCTCTTCAATATTTATACATACATTGCTGCTATGAGCGCTAGAGCCAAAAACGGCCGTGGCTTTTGGAACATGCCGCCTGCACGCTTCACCGCTTCCATGGGCAAGGGCCCTATGCGCGTCATCTTTCGGGCGTCTATGGAACGCAACACTGAATTTCGTGACAATCTGTATTCCAGCAACACTTTCAAACCACACTCTGAAACCCAGAAGCTCGCTTTGTCCACGCACCTTGAAGAAATGAGAACACTTCTGCATTTTGCTCCGCAAACCTGGATCCGGAAACTGTTCGGTCTCTCAAAAGCTCTCTCTCTCCCATACCTGAAACCTGGTCTCCACTCTGTTTATGTTGTCTTCTCTCTGTTGGACTCCAGAGTGTATGTGGGCCGCACGGACCGACCCCTTGTCGTGCGTTTCCTGGAACACATCGCGGGGGCTATGCGCGCACTCTTTCACATTCACCGCGGGGAACACGAGTTTCTTGAAGGCCTTGATTTTTATAGTGCTATGGCGCGAAAAGGCTTGCACCATTTTCTAATTTTGCCCCTGGAAGTGTGCCACCAGTCTCAGCATGCGTCAGTGGAAAAGAAATGGATTCGGTACTTCGGTGCCAATGTATACAATCAGCGCGATACCGCCCACTACTGCCACCTCAAATGGAAACTGCTGAAACGCATCCAGGCATCCACAGAAATCTGCAGCCGCCAGCGTGTCAAAACGATTGTCGGCTACATCCAGAAGAACCGCCGCATCGCCCTCTCTCTACCCACCCTGTTGGATACTCTAACTGTATCCAAATCCATTATACCACGTCAGGAGTGGAACGATTTATTCCGCAAGGTGTCTGCCCGTGTTCATCAACGCGTCGGTATCCACCTGCCCCAGCGTCTTCCCTTCCCATATCCTGCCTCCAACGACCCTGCCCCCCAGGATATCAAAAGCTGCATTCAAGACACCATCTCCCAATCCCCCCTCCCCCTGCCACTCCGTTCCTACCTGCGGTCCGCTGTCCAGCTCACCTCGAAGAGTGGCTGCACTGTTCGTGACCATCTGTGTACGCGGAAAATTCAGAAATCCTGGGACTACATCTGCCGCCGGTCTTCCCACTGTGCGTGCTCCCATGTCTCCGGTGTTCACACGATACAGAACTGTGTATGCACGCGTGACCCCTCTGAATGGCAAACCCTCTTTGGGCCTGAATACTGCTTGCTTACTCAACACATGGGCAACAGAACGATCACCACGTGGGAATCTATGGAAGGGGACGTGGTCCGATGCGCGAAGCGCATTGCCACAGTGTCGCGCCTGCCTGATAACCTAGTCGGCACCTACTGTGCTGCAATGGTCCACAAGGCCAAGTCGCTTCACACGGACACGGCCCACAGCCTACCCTGGTATCTGCGGCCGGAGCGTATCAAGGAATTTAAACGCAAATGGGGTGATCGCTACGTTTTCCTTGTTGTTGATAAAAACCCCGGGCGCACCTGGGTTATGTGTAAGCGTTTATTTTTCAGCTACATCCGGATCCTGTACTCCGACCCCGAACAGTTTGAAGTTTTGGGCGATTTTCCGACTGTGGTTGATGCTAAAGTTTTTGCTCTGCAAAAGCTCATGGACGCTGCACGTCAGTTTGGATTGACCAAGTACTTCCGCTGCTCTGCCCGCACCTCTCCCCCAGTGTCCTTCCCCTTCTTGAAGCATAAAAGTGACGAGTTCACTGATACCCTGAAATGGCGTCTGTTGTTTTCCCACTTTAGCCATCCCATGAAACAGCATGGCCGCCTCATAAGTCGCTGTCTCACACTACTCATCAGTGCAGCGACCCAGATGCTGGATACATGGGCAATTCTGGATGTGCGCGACGTGCGTGCGTATGTCGAGAAGCTCAACTCAGCGATGGCTCGCCTGTACCCCTCAGGACCCCCCCCCCGCAAAAAACTGCGTCTGTTCGAGTTGGACGTCCGGGAGATGTTCCCTCGCCTCCCTAGGGATGGCGTTATTGAAGCAATATCCCAGATTGCCGATGCCCTTGCGGACGCGATCCGTGCAGCCCCACCATCCCCGAAACCTCACATACCCAGCAACCTCCGAGTGGGCTCTAACGGCCTCCTCTTCAGCATCCATCGTCGTAACCGCAAGCTGGACCGCTTGGGTCGTGGCTACACTAGTGACTTTCACATACTCAGCATGTCAGATGTTTTAGCTTATATGAATTTTGATGTATATCACAATGATATTTTTGTCATTGGTAGCAGGGTGGCCAAACAAAAACGCGGCGTTGCGATAGGCGGTCTATGCTCGGCGCAAGCTGCGCAACTTTTTTGCATGATGCGTGAATTGTCGTTTAACACTTCCTCTGGCTCTCCGGCTCACAAGCTGTCACGACGCCTGCCCAAACATGCCCTTCCCATCCCCCCTTACAGGTACATGGACAACATTGTAGGCGCCATATGTGGGAATATTGGCCTGACTAGACTCCAGCGTATGTTCGAAAAACTGTATGGGCTGGAATTGCAACAGGAATCCGAGGGTCTGGTGATTCCCAGCCTGGAAGCGGTTCTGTGCGTGCTACCAGACACCGCAGAGGTATCAATGCGCCTGAAAACTAAGGTAGATTGGAGCGTGCCCCCCCACAAACGATTCTCCCGATTCCCGGACCCCGAGGCTGTCCAAGCAAAACGCTCCACCAAGAGCATTGCAGTCACCCTGGGGCTCAAATCCGCTGGGTATTCCACGCGCTGGTCCGATGTACAACACAATGCCCTTGCATGCGTGCACGAATTACACATGAAGCGGTACCCCACCTCATGGTGGAAACCTGGTCTTTATTCGGGACTCACCCGGTCTAATTTGTGTGACCGTGATCTGGTTCTAGGTCTGCTTTACCCGCCTGCTCCCTCCCTGCCCCCCGTATGTAATCCTGTGCTCCACAGCCTGGGGTTGCCTGGTACGGATGCCACAACTGCACTCTGCAGTGCCAATATACTTGGCCTTTGATGACTTGGTGATTCCAGGGGGCTCCGGCCCCCTGTTTTATGTGCACTCTGGCTTGACGAAAGACGCTCACACATTCGTGTTCCACAGTCTATGGGCTAACGCCGTTTTGTTGCTTTGTCCTGCCCGCTGACGAGTCTTGCCAGTACTTTCGCACCCCAAGTGACATTGTGAACCCGATTTCCTGCTTGTTTGGCCCATCTGAGGTGTACTGCAGGCCTCAAAATGCAAGTCGCGGAATCAGCTACCGGGACTTTATGGACCGCTGTGATGAAATTGCACTTCGAGGCAGAGGAGACGGCCCCGCACCGTCGCGGCGCCGTATCTGATTCTGAATTCTGGCGTCGCCCTTGTGCCCCCCTATTTGGTTATCGGCCCTGTGATCCGCCCAGAGCGTTCCACTTAGGGTAGTGACTTTTCCACTTCCGTCTAAATGGAGGCAAGGAGGGGCTACATGAGGGAATTTAAGCTGCTGCTGGGTGGGTATAGGGCCGGTTGCATTTGTGTGGGTTGTGGAATCTGGAGTTGTTGGTGGAAAATGTGGCTAAGGTGAAAGGTTTTGCTTCTGTTGAAGTTGTTGTTGCTATTGACACTCGAGAAGTTCTTGTTGTTGGTGGTGGTGGTGGTGGTGTTGTCGTTGTTGCAACTGTGCGACTTTTGCCTATTGCCTATTGTCTATTGCCTGTTGACGCGCTCTTGGGGATTTGGGTTTCTCACCACCGAGGCTTAAAGTTGGAGATGTAAGTGTCTTAGTTGTTGAGGTGTTGGTTGTTGTGGTGGTGCCTGTTGCGTTTGTTGTTGCACTCTGGGTGGTGGCGTTGCTTTTGGTTCTTGTTCCTTTTCTTTTGTTGCTTGTGCTTCGCGTTCCTCGTTGTATACGAAATCTGAATCCCATTCGGGTTCCAAGATGGATGCATCGCGAGGTTCGGGTTTGGGCTCCGGAGACAGAGTGGTGGCCATGCTCTCCTCATTATCAAGTTCAAGTTCAGGCCTCTAATTGGGAAGCAAGGTAAGCAACCAAGCTAGGTAAAGTAAGGTGAAAGTGATCCAAAAATGTGGTAGTATGTGTGCCCTTTGTGCATTCTTCGTGCTTGTGCATCCTCTTCCATTGGGACGACATAAGGGTAATGAACCTACGGGGGAACCAAGGAGGAAGAGGAGAAAATCTTGTCTTCCGCTTTGTGTGTGCCTAATGCCTATTGTGTGCCCATTGTGCGATTGCATACATTCTTTGTGCCTTGCTTCTCCTTTTCAATAGTGATGCAGTGCCCTAGGTAGTGAAGCCAGTGCCTAATGTTAGAGTACTTCACTACCGCGGGAAGAATGCAATGGAAAAACTTTCATTTTGGAACCCTTTATTCATAGCGATTTCTCCCAAATTCCCATCCAAAATCGCCAAAAAATCGTAATTTCAACCTTCATTTTCCATCCCACAATCGTCCCTTTTTGAAGTCGCAAATCCTCCTTTTATACCCCTTAAGAAATGTCCCAAATCCTCCTTTTATACCCCTTTGTCAGCCATTTTTCTTCCCTAGGCGATTTCTTCCCTAGGTAGTTAAGTCACTCCCCAACGCAGTCGCTGGAGCCTATCACAGAGGCTGTGTGCTTTGTCCCTTGCGCTGTAATATTGCATTGTTGTTGTAAATCATAATAAATATGTGCCAAAATAGTTTGACAATGGAGTTAATGAGGTACACACACAAAAGTGCACGGCAATTGCACATGAATTTCCATATTCAAGCAATGTGTGAACTGCAATTCGGGCACATGCATGTACGTCCTATTCCCGTTTTCGCCATTTTTTCAAGGACCGTAATAGGTGAGGAATGCAATGCATGGTCGTGTGTGCATACAATGAAGCACGCCCAACTGCCAACACCTAAGCACATGCACGAGAACACATCCCTTGCAGTTCAGCACGGTTACTTAAATGTCTACTTAATAAACCTTCACTTGCTTCGTTTTGCCGTGTCAACTATAGCCTAGGAATGCACGGAGAAGTGCCCACACTTGTTGAAAATGAATAGCGCTAAACGCGCAAGCGTGACCATGTTTGCATTTATTTCACTTGTGCAAATAAAGTGTCAACCGAAAGGTTGCAAGCGCACGCTCTTATCATCGCCCCCTCCGAATATGTTTCGATGCAACCTCCCCAACCGCCTCTGTTCACCCACGTTTTCGGATAACTCGCGTCCCACTACCCCTCGTCACTCTAGTGGTTTGTAACGTTGATTTGAGGCTTCTTTTTTGGTTTCCCTCAATCCTAATCATTTGGCATACTTGAAAATCCCTTCCTTAATGGCGTTCGGTGATGGGTTGAGACCTTCAACTCGAGGTTGGGTGGCCGACATGCGGTTCTCGTTCATGCAAACGGCGCTGAAGGCAGTTGAACCAGAGGATGACATCGACATCATGGCCAAAAGTTTGGCGAGGAATGCGATCCGGGAGGGTAAATCAGAGTTGCAAAGAGAGATTACATTACGCAATTTACGCTACATGGAGGACCTGGAAGACACACACCGAACCGAGTTGATGCGCAGTGAGGGCGCTGATAGAGATGAGGTGCGATTATGTTGGTCATCATCTTGTGAATGTAACCCACGTTTTGTCTCACCTCGTCGCCGGTTTCCTCGTCGCAATCGCCAAAGGGCGTACGCAATATTGATGGTTGGGCCATGATATTTGTGTTTCACCATCCGAAGGTTGCTCCATCCACCTCGAAATCTTTCGAATTGGGGATGCAAAGTTCCAATGAGAACTAGTTTGCTCGCAATTGTCCTCGTAGCCAAAAATTGACCTGTGGTGCTAAGGGTTTCGGGTTGTTGGCCGTAGAAATGCTAATCCATTGGGGCCAAACCCGTCATTCACCTGTGCTACGATTCTTTTTAGTTGGCGAAGCGTCTTGCCGATGTATCCTGTGCGCCTATGAAGATGACCGAAACCCACATTCACTCCCACGCGAGCAACTTTGAAGAGCTAAGACAGCAGGTTTTGCCTTTTGTAAGTTGGTTGAGGTTCGTGCCGCGTTCATCCTTTTGGGTGCAAATGGAAACCGATCTCAATCCGATGGCACAAGAAAGGCATGCATGAGGCGATGCATGTGCACAAAGCAAAGCAACGAAGAAATGTGAACAACGTTCCCAAACATAGTGTGGGGGCGTTGGAAGGGTCAAGGTAAAGTGTCCACAAGTGACCGGAAGGAGCCCTAAAATCACGGGGACAACTACACCCCACCAAGATGCCATGTTGGCTCAACGGTGCAATTGGAAAGTGCCAATGCGTAAGGGGCGTGATTTGTCGGCCTACAGCATGCACCGTGGATTGCGGTTTTTGGGTATTTTTCAAAAAAAGTGAGCATATATCCGAATACTTATTAAGAATACTGATTGCGGAATGTGGAATTAACAGGCCCTCTCGCCTTGCCTCTTCACCAATGGTGTACACGGTGCCTAGAAAAGTGCCCGAAACTTCTCTATTCAACACAATACCATTGGTTGACGCCCCTCCTCTAGCCTTGTCTTTAGTTATAACCTGCCACACGCCCAAGACCATGACATTTCAACAGTTCCACCCAAGGCAGAGGAATTGGCCCATCACATGCATAACTTGCTTGCTTGCAACAAGTGCATGAACGATTTCCTGTGTTGTGAATGGCAAATAATTAAACTATGCGCTTGGGATCAAATCAAAAAGAAACCTTGTTCACGTGGTCCCTTATCATTGCCATGACTCTAGTTGTGCCAAGAAAACATAGCACATGCATGTAGCAAGTAGCAAAGCAAGAAGAAGTGGTTGTCCCGCAGGCCACAAACTTGAACCTTGAATGGTTATTCGGCACTAAATCATCCGTTCAGTTGCTGCAGCGCAGTACAACGCAAGGGAGAATCAAAAAGTGATTCGTCTACCTCGGCTGGTGGGCACGTCCCTTCGTCAATCACTTCCGATAAACAAATGAACATAGCATTTTGCCAGTAGACCTACTTTGGAGCTGCGCCTAGCCGCGGCTGGGTGGCTGGGAGGCTTTGGAAACCCCCCCCTCCCCCCCCCCCGCTGGCTGGCTGGCTGGCGCGCCCCCGGGAAACAGCCAAAATACGTAGTGCACCATTGTACCGCCTCTCACGCATGGTATGGGTATGGGGATGGGTTTGCAAGGGTGGGGGGGTCGGCTACCTTTCAAGAGCATGCCTTCGGAACCTCCCATAAAGACCAAGAACACAAAACATAGAATCACTGTATCAAACGTATGTTCAACTGCAAATGTTGTTGTTACCGATGTAAACCTCAGAGTACGCAATTGTCCTCAATCCGAAATATATGCCATCCATATTGCAATATATATTCCAACGCACCTTTCCAAAGAACACTTACGTCTCCAACTCCTCATGCCGACGGTAGTTGGACACGGGGACGCTACAACACAATGCAACGGCAATTGTGTTGGGTGATTGTGCAACTGGACCACTAGGTCCGGATTCCCACACGAGCAAACAACCCAAACCCCCATCCCGATGCATGATGTGCCTTGTTTAAAGGGAAGGAAATTTTACCACACACTCCATGGATCGGTGACATCATCTTGAGATCTTGAGAGCAAGGGCGGTGAGGCAAACATGCATGTACAAAGCAATGGTGGTTGGCTAGGTGGCTGGCTGGCTGGCGCTGGCCGGCCGGCCGGCCGAAACCCCCCCTCCCCCCCTGGCTGGCGCAGCTCCTTTATCCGACCATCAATACATAAATCCCATCACGTTGAAAGGTTGATGTTGATCATGAGAAGAAGTAGGGATACATTCAAAGCACAAGGATTGGAGTACACATCGTGGACTGAAAACACATGGACCTTCAACCACTGCACCACTCTCATCTTGACCAGTTGTCCCTTTTCTTGCTTGGCCCCATGGAAGTCTGGGGTGGCAAAGCAAGCAAGCACGCAGGAGCAACCTGCTACTACTCCTGATTCAACAACTAGTGCGCACGGACACTCGTTTACCTGACGGTTTTGGCGGTGCCTTTCAGGCAGCCAAGCGGTACGCTGCTCCAAAGAAGAAAATGTTAGTTTGGCAATTTGAACTTTTTTGTTGGTGCACCAGCAGCAGCAACCGCCATAACGGCAGTAGCTCTACTCCCAACAAAATAAGCTGCGTCCAGTCGAGAACAAATTCCCCTCGAGAACGATGTGAGCTTCCCCTGCAACCGTGGCCCTCTGGCCTCCGATCCCTCGTGGCCATCGCATTCTTCAGCTCAAACTCCAAGAGTGTTCAGCCCGTGGGCTCTTAGTGAGCGAGGCCATGGGGAAGTGGGTACAATTGCGTGGGGCATTGCAGCAACAAGAAGCAAAAATGTGGGCGTCATGGGCCGCTAATCGACAGGTCGTTGCATTTGTGCTGTTGCCCCGGTGTACGGTACAACGCCAACGCCGATTTTTCCGGCGGCCCAAAAGGGGTGGATTGTGGCGTGCGGTTTGTGTAATTGGTGAGGGGATTTCTTCAATTTCTCTGATTCGTATGAAAGTTGTACACGCTGTTCCCTTGGGCCATGTGTCCCCACAGGCCCTCATTCTGTTGCGGGGTGAGGGTGTCAGTTCTCATTGATCCTGACTCAATGCATGGCGCACGTAGGCGCAAAGTAGTGATGGGCAAAGTGTCAAGATAGATTGACGCTCCGTGACATTCCATCTCCCGGCCTCGGTTTTGGGATTCAGGGGGGATGGCATTGTCGTGCTTTGACACAGCGGTATTAGCAGCACAAGCATCAGCAGCGCATCATGTGATCCCAGTAACAGGCACAGGGCCACAGCTGCATCAGCACATCAACAGCAGCTGGGCAGGGACTGAAGTAACGTAAGCCCCATGCCAAAGGAGGCTCTCGCCAAAGCAAGAGGACGCCGCAGGGACCCCGGATCGGCAGCCCAACGCCACCGGCCGGGGTACAAGCGGAGTGCCGGTCATGCACCCCTGACCCTGCTGGCCCATGCTGGCGTCCTTCTCTAATATGGGGGCTTCAGGCAGGCTCCAACCCGCGAACCGCCTCCCTTCCCCTTCGCATTTGCGTCCAGGACCTTAGTAGGCAGATACCCTACCCAATATGGTCTGCCCCGACGAACGCATGCGCGTGTGCACACACACGCCACCCCCGTCCCAGCGGCGCTGTGGCCACCACTGCACGATACATTCCAGCAAACCACTGGGGGTACGATATTTCTGCGGACCGTGTGCCTGCGGCGGGTCGGCAGCCAACCCCCAAATTGGCAACGCCGGTGGCGGGCCCTGGACATGGTGCTCAGCCCGGAGGACTCCTCGGCTCTGCGCATGCGACTGTCGCGTTGCATAGTTCCACGACGCACGACGTCCCTCGGATTTCTGTCAATGAACCCACTCTTCTGCGCCCCCTGCCCTGAGGGATCACAGTTGCGCCCCCTTCTGATGATCGCGGCCAAGGCCATGGGCCCCACCAGACCCCCCATCTGGTCTAGATCGCTTTCCTGAGGACAGGATGTGTCTATGGGGCTCCGGGTGGTGCGCGCCGTGCCATGTGCTTCCAACGCGTGCTCGGGGGTGGGGCTGCTTCGGGGGTGAGTGGCTGTGGCCCTCTGTGGTGCCATGATATTGGCGCTTGGTCCAGTGGTCGTGTGCTGGGAGGGGGGGGCTCCTCGGTCTGTGGCCCACATCCCAAAATGGCCGAAGGCCACTTTGGGGGGGGGGGGGGCGGGGTGGCACAAGGCCTTGGTGGTTAGCTCTGTTAACTTGTGGCGGCGCCCATTGGCCTCTCACCCTTGAACCTGCTATGACAAGCAGGCATCCGCACTACTGCGGGCATCCACCTGTCTGGGTGGGAATCCAGAATGCAATTTCTGCTCATGACGTCCTCCCCTGACAGCCTGATCAGTGCCCGGTATGCGGTCATCACGAAGACCTCAGGCTGGGAGGTGCTCACCACAACCAGCAATGTGAGTGTCACACAAGGCCATGGGTGCTAGCTCACCAATGCGTGATTTGCCGATAGTCCGTTGCAGGAATATCTCCTGCGCTCTGCGCCATTTGTGGTGAGCGGGTCGCATGGGGGGGCTTACCCTGGGGACCAAGCCCCTGAAAGATGCCGTAGTAATGATCGGAGCTGCTGGCGTCAAAGGTGCGGTGCAATCACGCCATCGGCATCAATGATGATCTGCCCCTCCGATGGTCCATCCGCAGATGCAGCAGCACCGGGCCCAAAAGCGGGCGGAGAAACGGGCCACGGAGGCGCTGCAGGATTGTGTGCAGGAGGCGCTGCACGATGTCCTGCGCGGTGCACTGTTGGAGGCCGTGCAGGATCTCCGGCCACAGGTATGCGTTCCGACCGATGGTACGCACGCAGTCGCCCCCCATCCCCCCAATATCCCCACGGCCGCCCTGGCTCGCCAACGTACCGCACAGTTCCCCCACACATGCCCCACACACAAGCCCCCACCACCACCACATTTTCGCCCACACATACCAGGGGTGGATATAATAGTGACGACATTACCAAGGTGCGGGTGGGGGGTGGGGGGGGGCTGTTGAGCCAGGAGGCAGTGATGACGGAATGACGATTACGATTTGCTCCTTTTACAGCTTTACAGGCACAGATGATTCGGAATTGCAAGCCATTTTGGCAAAATGTGTCAAGAAATGATTGCACTGTATGGACTGTCTTCATGGGGTACACCAACCCCTGTGCAATGTATTGTCTTGTGTTCAGTGTTGGTGGATTGGCCCAGTACAATGGTATATGCGTAGGCAATGGATTCATTTGTCCTGCTCAGGCACTGTTTTTGGCCATAAGTCCTCTTATGAAACTGCTGGCAAAACTGCTAGTTCAGTCAAACGGGTAAATCGTAATCGTAATCATCATCGGGGGGGGAGGGGGGGGGGGGGGGCTGGGGGGGGGACCACCCCCCCCCCTATATCCACCCCTGACACAAACCCCACAAGGGTCGGTGCCCGACCAGGGGGGCACGACAGCCTTCAGCCTGCACATTTGCGGGGCCTCGGCGTAGGGTTGAAACGAGTCCAGAGCGAGCTGGACGCCGTGTCTGCCGTTGATCGCCATGTCCATGCTGTGAGGGTACTGTTGTGGCCGATGAATTTCGGCTCCGGGCGAGATGGTTTGGACAATGAATGCCCTTGGGCCGCCGTGACTGTAGAATGGCTGCATGGGTCTCTGCAGATTCCACGAAGACGTCTCAAGGCTATTTGCAATGCTGGCACATAGCTCGAGCGCACAGCAGTGTTACGAATGATAGCAGGGTCGGCGAGATGCGGCTCAACGGCACAGCGTGGAGGGTGCATTCATGAGCGGGCTGGAATATGAACAAGCCAAAACAGAGCGCCAAGTCGCCAGCCTCCTGCTCACGGCTGTCTAACAGCCCGGGGCGCCCCCTCGGCTGACGGGCCCCAGAGGGAGGCGAACGAGGGCGGGCAGAACAGTATATTTGCGGGGGGGTTCCGCATAGTGGCAGGACACACTGGCCCTAGTTGTCCACTCTTAGCCACAGCGCCGAGCCCCTCAGGTGCCTGCTGCTCCAAGCGGGAAGCAATACAGAGGGGCTACGCAGCCAAACCCAACTTCCCCCAGGCCCAGGCCCGGGGACTCTGAGGCAGCAGCAGCAGAGGCCATAGCCATGGTAGTGAGGCCACGCGCCTTTACACTGCGCCTTACCTGCGGTGCACTCTGGGCTGGACTCCTCTGGTGATTTTTTTGGGGTCTGGCCCGAGTGCACCGTGCCAGATCCCCTGCCCTCCTACCCGAAGGTGAAGCCCCCTCCTCCCGGTCTTGGAGGCCTTGTTCCTCAGTGGGCGGTGGGCAGGATACTGCGGTCTGTACTGCCCAGTCACCCCCAGAAGTGGCATTTGGATGGCGGGACATCTTTCCGCGAAGGACGTAGACCAGGTCCTCGTGCCCGTTGCACGGGGGGGGTTCTGCGCCTTGGTGCCTGCAAGGGGCTGTATGGTCACTGTAGCTGACCGGCATTTCTGGCAGGGGTGGGACCTGCTGCAGCGTCCCTGTCCCTGTGGTGGTGTGCCCATGCCCACCTCACCCCTGATGCGTCCATCCTCAGTGTGCAAGCCCTCCCACGGCACAAACATGTGCATATTCCTGCGACTCCGAGTGTTCTGATGGTTTGCATGTCTACTGGTTCCTGCCTTTGTGCAGCCCATGGGCTGCGGGCTGAGGGAGTGGGACGCTGCAACGGCTGGCGGGATCCACAACAGTGACGGCCAGGAATGCCAGCACAATAAGTCAGCAAGAAGGACTATTTGGTCCCCGGGTGTGCAGGTCACACCCCAGCACGCAGTGCGTGCCCAAGCAACGGTCGGCCCCCAATGCAAGGGGCATGGGGGTTGACTGCGACCTGGTCCAGGTGCTTGGACAGACAATCTCAGAACTCGCTGCTCAAACGCAATCCTGAACCCTCAATGCCCCACAGACTCAGGACAGATACAGAATGCAGTTGGCAGATCAAAGGACAGTTGGCAAGCAGGACAAGTGTGTCTCGCATTGTCCCCACTCTGCCTCCTTTATTGTCCTGTTTCTAGGTGGTTTTTTTTGCCACTGAGGAGTGCCCTCAAGGAGCGCCCAAAACAACTGCTCAACCGCCGTCGGTTCGCCTCCAAACGCGATCGGTTACCCTGCAGACGCCGTCGGTTATTGTCCAACCGCTTTCGGTTACCCTCCAACGTCGGCCCAACCACCATCGGTTACCGCCCGAATACAGTTGTGTGGTTGGCCCCCAATTTCCTTTTGTGTTTCTTTAATTAGGGAGCGCCCTGCTTTGCCTATGGGCGATCTTCTTTATTTGCATTTCGGTGAGTTGCCTCCGCCTCCTGTGTCACAGCAACAGGGCTCCCGTGTCCAAGCAGCTCCCGTGGAAGCAGCAGCAAGCAATGATACGTCTCAGGCCGAGGCCAACACACCCAGCGCACGTGTTCCCGACGATGCAACGCCGTTGGCCCCTGCTCCGAAGGGTGCATCCTCTGATGCCGCTGCTGTGCGTGCAGCCCGGCAAAAGAGGATGAGGGCCACTGCGGGCACAATCGAAGACATGCAGCCGCAGCATTCCAAGGTGTGGTGTGTGTCTGATGCCATGTCTCATGCGTATGCGGAACAGTCCTGTGGTTATGACTGTACGCAGGGTCTGAGACTAACTGTACGTGACTGTGCAGGGAAACGGGCCCGAAGCGGACGCAACAGTGCAGCCTCTGTTTGTCCAACTGCACGCAACGTCCAACGTACGCAGGTTTTCTTTGGCCGGAAAGCCCCTGAGGTGCCGGTCGCGTCCGGTGATGGGGTCTATTTGTACGACACCGGAGGGGGAGGGGTCTTGCATCCACTTGGCCATCCAACAGAAATCCCACCAGCACCAATTTTTCTGACTCGGAAAAACCTGAGCAAAAATTTTTCAGCATCCTAAGGCTTCCTTCCTGCACATGTTGTTCTACCCCGTTGTAAGCGTGCATATGTGTACATGGCTTTCACAGCCAAGCGCACGCAACCGGAAATAGCTTGAGTGAGTAAGCGTACGCAACTGTACGCGTACGGTTATAACCACAGGACTGATTGCAGAAGCTTGCAGCCGTGGCAGGCAGATACTGCAGCTTGTGTGCCCGCAGTCCGATGATGACATTTTAGAAAGCCAGCTAATTATCCGCCACTCCATGCACCCCTCCAAACATCTCCAACCTTGGGACATGGGTGCCTCATGCCTGCCAAAACGACTCACAATCGAACATGAGCCAGGCTGGTGGAATGCCCTATTCAATGTAAAAAGAATCATTCAAATGCTGCGAAAAAATGGTCTTTCACCAACAATTGACAGATTTCAAATTATTGAAAAAAGTTTAAAAAAATTCCGATTTTTTGGTCTGCGAAGCATGCCCTGGATTGCCCGAGAGGGTGCTGTGGAGTTCAACAGTAATCAACGTCCACGTGCAATTCTGAACAACCCTCAAATCCTTTGAACAACCTTCATCAAGCGCGACCAAACCTTGACAGCCCTCAACACCTTGCAACATCCCTCAAAACCCCTCAACCGCCCCCCCACAAGCCTTAACAAACAGGTGTGAGCCTCAAACGCCATCCTCAGCAACTGAGGGTCGTTGCAGTCCGGTGAGGGTTGCTGGGGCCGATGAGGAGTATCAAAAACAGACGATTGCCCTGGGCTGGGGGGTTGTCAACGGGACTGAGCGTTGGTCAGGGCTGTGCTGGTTTTCCTGAGATCTTAAGGTCCAGTTGGAGGTTGAGGTCAAAGCATGAGTATTCTGGGGGCCACTTGCCATGGGCGCAGGCTCAAGGCTCTGATCGCTTGCCATCCCGAAGGCCAAGCTGTGGCACAAGGGGTGCACGCTCCGCTGCTGCCTAGAGCATTGGCCTCGGATTGCAACCCAAACAGTTGCAAACCCAAAGGCTCACGAATTATACAGTGGTCTTGCGACAATGGAGCCTCAAGTGATTCATTGAGTCCATCCCACTTGGGAGCCTCAATAGCTTTATGGGCAGGTCCTATCAATGGGCCAGCACTATGTATATGCCAAGCAACAACATGTGCATCAGTGAACCAAAACGTGGTGGCGAATGGTGGCTTCGCTGCCACCAACACACCACATTCATGGTTTTCTGGTTCTGTGTTTTTACGAGGGCAGCCCTGGCAGCTGATGCAGGTGAGGGTCCTCCCCTCAGCCCTTCAATGTGTTGCGCAGTGCTTTTTTTTTTGGTTTCTTATGGATAGCGGTGAGTGGAAATTTTACAGATGGGGTTTGCAGCCTTCCACACCCAAGTTTGATATTTTGACACCAAAATGGGGTTGGAATACAGTGACGTCCTTGCCTTCCCACCACCTTGTGCCTCACTTTGTTTCCAAAAAGGAAGTCTCCTCCAACCTGCTCCAAGCTCCTCCATCCCTCACCACAAAGTGTGGAGAGATGCGAATGAGTTTGGTGAGGGGGTTGAATGGGTGATGCCGGGAGGCGCTTTGACAGGTATGGGGTGTTTCATATGGAGGGCTGACAGGTCAGTGAATATTGTGGAGTGGTGTGCCAGGGTTTGAAGGTCTGTGCGGAGTGTGCAGATGTGCAGATAGTTGAGGGGGATGGAATACAAGGATGTTTCCAGGATCCAGGGATTCCATCGGTCGTGAAACGGGTGCAACCTCTCTGATACGGTAGGGTCGTGCCGCTGGATGAGGGGCCCTGATCGCTGTTTGTGCACAGAACCATGTCTGTGCAATGCTCCTTGCAGGTGGCGCTGGCTGCTCCGTTGCCGACTCGACCGCAAGGACGACCCAACAAGGGCCGGCGCATCCAAACGCTGCGCCAGCCTCCTGTTGGCGCCAAGGGGGATCTCAAGGGAGGGTGGGCTGCCGCGCCCCAGAGCCCAAGAGCTGCTCAGCAACTGGCGGCGGCTGCCGACATCCAACTGCCAGCCCTTGGGGCACCATTCCATGTGGCGGCCCCATTACCATGTGCGTGACGCTCGTAAGCTTTGTCTGCATCCAAAGGGGGACCCTGTGTAAAGCCTGTGCAAGACTTGAGCTGGGGACAGTGCATGGCATCGCTGGCCGCCCTTGCCCTGCTGCAGTTACTGCAGTCCCCGCCCTCCGCGCTTTGCAGGGCACGTTTGTGCAGCCCAGCCCATATTGTTTTCTCGGCTAACCTGTTCGGCCCTCGACCCTTTCACAAGGGCGATTCCCAGTGTTTATTTCTAATGACCCTCTAGCGTTTCCCTTTGCCCCCCCCGAATCTAACAAACACACACATTTTCCTTTCCAGAAGTTCCCCTGCAGAATATGCTGCCCCCAACGGCACACAGGAAGATTCTTATTTATTTGCCAGTGTCTTTAACCCTTTTCTGCCCAGGTTCCTGCCACCGTGTGTCTCAGGTGCCTCAGGTTCCGCAAATCGTCAGCAAAGTGTCCGCCCACTTTGTACATATTTGAGCTGTGGTAGATGCATCTACCCGCATGCATACACTCACACACAAGTTGTTGTGGACCCCTGTGCTCATCTTTGTTTGCCCTCAGCATCCTATCGCGACAGAATAGGTGCCTGACCTTGACCATGCTCCGCTGTCATTTCTGGCTGCAGTGTTCTGCATCACTGTCATTTCGGTGCTTCTCTTTGCGGTTCATTCAGTTTAGAGCAGAGATTGATTGATATTCATACTTTGGGGCCCGTATTTTGTGTTCCATTCTTTGGCGCTATGCGCATCTAGCCCTGTGAACCCGGTGGTCCCTCACTGAGCGTTTGCCCCAAAACTGCTCAGCACTGGTCGGAGTCATTTTGCAGAAAATAGCGCAGCATTTTAAAGCCCTTTGACCTGCGATCTGTGCCACCGGCCATACTTTTCCTCCGACACCCTCTACTTTCACGTCTCTCTCTCTCTCTCTCTCTCTCTCTCTCTCTCTCTCTCTCTCTACCCCATTCTATTGTGGTCACTCCCACCCTCCCGTAAGCGTTCATGTGTGATGCATCTTCGATATGTATGTTGCTCTGACCCCATGGCCCCCGCCTCCTACCTTGCCCAGCCAGCCACATGAAATGTATCTTCCTGGGCGGATCGCCTTCACAAGCCCAGGTGCAGACGCACACGCGTTTTTCCTTCTGTTGAGTGTTGTTTCGGTGTGCCAATTGGGGATCTGGAACTGTTGCTTTGAGTACAGCCATGTGTTGTCCACCATTTTGCATTTTGCATGAAGGGACAGGGGTGTTGGCACTGAGGGGCAAGCTTTATGCCACAAATATCTGCGTGGCCAGAATTGTGCGCAAATGGGGGAACCTGCTGGAAACCGTCAGAAGTCAGGGAGAATTGGGCGAAACATGTGCTTCTCAGAACATTCATGGGGGGGGGGGGTTGGATTCTCCCCCTGTTTGTCTCTTTGTTTGCATCGCATTTGTCTTTTTTATAAATATTTGTGGCCTCCTCCCTGAGATAATCCCCCCCCCCCCTCCTGTTTCTCCATTTTCCTATTTTCCCATGATTTCCATCCAAACTGCTATTTTGTTGTGAACGTCATTAGCTAGTGGGTCAAGAAGTCTGCAAAAATTTTGAACCCATAAAATCAGGAGAATGGAATTGAAATCTCAGATTTGAATTTCTGTGCATGGAGCTGGGTGTCACACAGCATCTAGTTGATGCGACATGTTTTTAATGAGATCCATCCAGTCAAATATATTGCCCATTAGGGCAATGTTACTCTGCATCTGAGCCGCGTGGTTATTGTTGCAACAGGCTATCTGTGTCTGTGAGTCATGAGACAAGGTCTGCCCCTGCCTGTTTGGCTTCTGGTAGGCTTGTAGCTTGTTTGCAGCATTCATGCACCTTTGGACAGTGTGGTTTCCTGTTGTCGCTTGCGGCCAATGGATCCCCACTTTTCACACACTGTATACCACCATACACCACTCTTTCTCCTATTTTATTGCTACATTCTCCTTTTTGGGGCCTCTCACCTTCACAAATGGTGCACTTCTTTTCCAACCCAAGTATGAGGACGAGGTCCACAAACTATTATTGTTGATTGACCAGTTGGGGCAATAAAGTAGGGTTGGTGCTGTGTGCAAAGCGGCATGTGGATCTTGAAAGATTTTGGTCCCAAGCTCAAAGATCTCAAGAGGGGGGAGGTGATCCTACTTGATGGCGGTTTCCCCGGAGGAAAGCATGGTATTATACCATCCAAAGCCAAAGAACAAGGATCACTCAAGATGGCAAGCCAAGTACAACGATAGGCACTCCTTCATTTGGGACCGTGGAGAGCATCCGTTTGCCCAATTGTACACCTAGGCTGTGTGCTGCAATCGAAGCACGAAGTTGGGGATGAATTGGGAGGAGTCTCTCCTTTGTAGAGAGCGATGGTGTCAACACATCGACGTGCACGGAACTTTTTTGTTCCGGTGTGTATTTCCTGGACAATGTACACGAAAGCTAATTTCCCGTACCTGGCGGCGTTCAGTAAGCATTCCCCATGAATAGTGTCTCTTTGGTTGGTTGGCTGGCCAGCAAGTGGCTTTTGTTGGGCTTGCAGAGGCCGTCCAATTGCTTGGAGTGTAAATCCATTTTGTGACCCCACATACCTGGTGCGGGGTTCAATTGCAGCGGAACCTGGTGTTGATTGATTGGGCAAGTGAGAGATTTGGCCACAGGTCCCCCAAGCTCCACCTAGTTGATGTTAAGGTCATCCATCATGACATATGTGATCCTGTGATCCTATCAGTTATGTCTTCCATGGAGCCGTACAATCAAAGGATGTCCACGTGTGACTCTACCGAACAGAAGGGGCAAGGCATGCCATTCTGGTTTTCCTCCCGCATGGGAGGAGTTGGTACAGGCATAGGAACTAGTTTCAAGGACTATTGCAGGCCCCCTGAAAAGAGGCAAAAGCTGGTGTTTCTGTTCGGCAGCTTCCAAAGCCCTGTGCCTTGAAAGCCCAGTAGTGCATGGTGCAGGATGCCATGCTTTGCTGTATCCCTCTTCAGACCCCTGTTAGCAATTCCCCTATTTGTATGCTTTAGGATGATCCTGGGTTTTCCCTGGTTTGCTGCTGTACGGCATTCCTTGGGTTGTGGGATCTTGAAACCTTAAGACAAAGCACCAGCAGTTTTCCAGGTGAACCTGGGGTTGCACACCGGCCAGATTTGGTCTGATCGCACGCAGTTGGAGGTGTCCAAGGTGTGCCGACTGGTTTTTCCTTCCTCTTTATCTTTACCCTTCCACTATCCGCAACATGACATCTGACACACTCATTTGAGATGCCTCCTGCAAAATGAACCGACAAAGAAGGCGGGGCCTGGTGGGCTACTCAGTGTCTAAAGCAGAGCGAACATCACATTCCGAGGGCGCGGCAACGATCCTTGGGGCGAAATGGACATGCGAGGGTCCGATGGAGTTGAAGGTTGAAACTGAAACCCCTCTGGGGGTTGGGGAAGGTAGGCAAGGGGCCGAAAGTCAGTTTGAGGTGCCGGCACCCGGTGGCGCTACAAGGTGCCATGTAGCGCCCTCGCCGCACCCGATTGTAGTGCGCAAGGGCCCCGTGTTGTGGTGTGACCTGGGGACCAGCCCAAGGGCGACTGCAGTCCCACAAATCGCCACGTGTGCTCAGGGTTGCGACTTTTTTTGTCCGTGCTGACTGGACTGCGCGGAAGCGTCTTAGCCGCGTGCGTCGCAGTGCAGTGCAATGCCTTCCAGCACCACCACCAGCTACCGATCGCAGGAGCGCCGCCAGCGCCGCAAAGTCGATGACAGGGCCATCGTGCACATCCGAGTCGTGAAGGCGGAGGATCTGCAGAACACCCTTTACTATAAGGCGTGGGGCGAGCTCGCGGTGGTGCTCGCCCACAGCGGTGGGGAAGTGGAGACCACGGTGCAGAAGCACACCGCGAAGCCCAAATGGAACGAAGACTTCGAGTTCGAGATGAAGAAGGAGGCGGGCCTGACCGTCACGCTCATCGACAAGGACTGGCTGGGGCTGACGAACGAGATCGGGGCCGCCAGGATCCCGTTCGCGGACCTCGTCGCGAGCCGCACCGTCCGCGTCAGCCTGCGGGACCTCAAGGAGGAGTGGGTCGGGACGGTGCTGATGTACGTCAGCACGACGGGGCTCCCCCCGGACGTCGACAGCGACGAGGACGAGGTGGGCGACCAGCTGCGCGTCCATGTCGTGCGCGCGCGGCGGCTGGTGCCCTCGAAGCAGTCGCAGCAGTGCAACCCGTTCGTGGTGGTGAGCCTCAACGGCAAGAAGCAGGAGACGGAGGTCCAGCGCAACACGTGCAACCCGGAGTGGAACGAGAGCTTCGACCTGCAGGTGACGGCGGCGGAGGACAAGGTCCGGTTCAGCGTGAAGGACAACGGCCACACCCTCGGCGTCGCCAGCGCCACCGCGGAGGACCTCGCGGCGTCGGCCAAGGGCGTGTGGCTGCCCCTGCGGGACTCGAAGGCCCGGCCCGCGGGGGAGCTGCTGTGCGCCTGCGGCGACGCGGACGACTGGGCCGACGCGGAGCTCGCGGCCGTGGCGGTGCGCGTCGTCCGCGCCACCAACGTCGACGCCGGCCGCGCGGGCGCGGGCGCCGGCGTCTGCGCCGTCCTCACGACGAGCGACTGCACGTTCGAGACGGACGTGGCCCCGCCGAGCGCCAACATGGTCTGGAACGAGGACTTCGAGGTCACGGCGGCGCCGGGCGAGGGCCTGCAGCTGCGGGTGATGCGGCGCGACGTGTCCGGGACGGCGGACGACGAGATCGTCGGCAGCGCCGTCGTGTCCGAGAGCGACCTGGCCTCCGGCGCGCGCGAGTTCTGGGTCCCAATCATGGCGAAGCACCGCCCGTGCGGGGAGCTCTGCCTCTCCCTGTCGCCCGCGCCGATTCTGTACACGGCGCCGCTCCGCGCCCTCCGGCGCTGAGCGCGGCGTGCGCGGGGGGCACCGCACGAGAACAGGCCCAAGTCGCGGCAGCGAGGGCGGGTTCTGTCAAGGAGACGGCCTGGGAGGAAGGGACGGGTGTCAAGCCATCAGGGACAGGACTTGAGGTTGCTTTTCGTCTTAGCGGAAGCCCCTGACCGACGCCGGCAATGAACTGCCGACCGCCGACGGTTAACCGCCAATCGCCGACGCTGAACCGCCAGCCGGCGCCGGTTGATGGTCAACCGATCCGTTGATGGTTGATGGCAGTCTTCCCCAGGTGTTCTGTGATGATATTGCCGTTTTTGTGCGCCCGCCGCCTTGGCCCGTCGTTTCTTGAGTGAAGTGAAGAGTGCAAAAAAAAAAAAATCTCTTCGTTGGGGGGAGTGCGACGCCAATTTTGGGCTGCGAAGTCACGGGGCGCGATCCGTTTTTTTTTTTTGCAGGAGGCAACGTCCTGGTGAGGGTTGCCTGGGAGACATCCCCAAGTGTTGGGTCAATCTGTACACCTGCAATTCCGCGGGCTCTCCCGCGGTGCATGGGATCAAGAGATTCAGGACCCTGCGTTCAGCCAAGTCCGCAGCACGTCGGTCCCAGTGGCATGTGGGCCGTCCCAAGGGCATCGCACCCCCCGGGAGAGTACGTGCAAACCGCTTGGAAGGGAGCCAACCCCATCCGTGATGAACTGCTGGGCTGGCTCCGGGAACAAGGGACCGAGACGGCAACTGGACGCTGGGTGTACTCCACCAACCTTCATGGGATTGCCCCCCGCCCCCGTAGCGCTTGGCATTGTGCAATGTGTCCCAACCATCGCCTGCAGCACACAAAAGCAAGACATGTTTAACTGCCACGACAATCGTGTGCAAGTCATCGATGAGCACAGAACACCACACCACCGGAGATGCAATGCATTCACTGTTTGTAATCAAACCATACCTCCAGGGTTAGGGTCAGGGGCGCCCGGGGGTTTGACCCTTAAACAGAACCTTAGATTAGTAGCACAAGCACAGCAAAAGACTCCTCAGATGTACAGAGGCCTGTCAGCAAACTTTTGCACTGCTCTGTGTACGCACAGGGGACACTCGGTGGAACAAATGTTATGGGTTAAAAAAAAACCATACGCCACATTTGCCACATTGTGATGCTGTGACTGTTCACAAAGAAGCCTGCGGGGACCGCTGGCTTCGCTGACCAAAACGCGGAACAAAAGCAACAAAAGCAGGAGAACTGAGACGATCCTGATAATCAAATCAAATCAAATCAAAGGGGAACTGCCTGGGCCGCGTAATCCTCAGAGCTGACGCACCGTCGTACAAAGGGGCCGCTTTGGGGGCGCCTTAAGCGCAGTGCAGGCGCAGTGCAACTATTTGGGCGTCTAGCTGTATTTGAGACCCATACTTTGTGATACTAGGGGCATCATTGCTGCCCCTAGCGTAGGTTTTGATGCTTCTTCCACATTGGGGATATCCCCTTTTCACACTGGTTTGCTCATCTCTACCATGGACTCCCACACTTTGGTGTGGGCCCTTGAGTTGGGGTGAGTTGGGGTTGTACCACAAATGGAAACCGGAGGTTGACGTGGATTCCCTCCTGCAAGCCACTTTGCCCCCCGGTCCAGTTGAGGATGAGGTGGACACATACGAGACTTTGGCACTAGCTGGTAGGGTAAGTGAGCTTTCAAATAAGGCCACTCTGGAGCATTCTGATTTGGTACTTAGTTGACAATTGAACAGCAAAGAGCAAAGAGGATATGTGTGTGGCTTTCCGCATTTTGCATGATGTCTTATGTGAGGGGAAGGTAGCTTGCATTTGTCTTTAGCTAGGGTAGTTTGGGTGACCTAAATTCGGGGGCATTCGGAAGGGGTGTGCCTAGGGGTTCTTTAGGGAGGACCTTGTCTAAAAGTAGCGTGCAGTGCGCGCGCAGTGCAAGGATTCCCCCTTTGTCCTGCTGCTCCGGTCAATGGACCATGTTTGACCAGCCAAGTTTGACTCATCTCAACATGCCAACTCTGACTGGTTGGGTTTGGCAATGGGACTGCTGTCGATTTCGATACAATTAGCACTGGCTTTCCTCACTGAAAGTGGGCGTCAACCGCCAAAATGAACAGCCACGCCAATCTGGTTTCCAGCCCCAGCACCGCCCCAGGTCCAGAGTCCTCGGGTCTTGGGTCGCCATAATCGGCAGCTGGGACTCAGGTTGGGAGTACAGAGGGTAAACGCAAAAACTGCAAATGTGTGTGAGCTGGGAATGTTTGGCCAGCAAATTTTGGACATACATGGTGAACATCTCCAACACTTGATCGGCACTGCTGCTCATGGGCAGGGTCAATTCCCTCAGCTGGGAAACATAATTACCAATAAAATGTGGGATAGAACGCCTCACCTACCCCCCCCCCCCCCTTTGTAAAAGCTACACCCTAGTCCAAGCTACAGCGGGTGCAGGGACCGTATTAATTTTGGACCTACTTTAATTCGGTACCAAATGTAGTGCAGCCACATAAGACATGGGTTTGGTGACGAGTTCGCCGGTTACATAGAGTCATGGACACATTTGTTGTGAGTGTTTACATAGCTCTGATTTTTGGGATGTTTGTGCACTATATCCCCCTTTCTTGCACCAGCTCGCCATGCAATCTTCTCTTCTTAAACCTGGGCATCCAGTTATTTTCACAAGTTCCAGCGGTGAGCGTGTTGATCCACAATGAAGGGACCATCGGAGAAGGGGGAACTGTTTGCGGTGTTGGAGTACATGAATGGTGGACAGGTGGTCACCCCCCCTTCAAAAATTTCAGTTCATTATCCGATCCCCGTCCCCATCCCCACAGCCAAGCATTTGTAGGCTTCTCATGCTTCATGGCTTATGAGAACATGGGTGTGTACCTGAAATTTTATGTTCCAAACACTTTCTTGTGTTTGCATGCCTTTGGGAACGTGGGCAGATGTTAAGGTGCACTCATACCATGTGCTCACTCACGTGTGTGTCGGTAGTTGTAGGTGTTGCGCAGAAGCTACAGCCTTGTCCAAGCTATAGTAGGGGCTTTGGTGTAGCTTTCACAAGGGGGGGGGGGGCGCGTCTTGACCTGCCTGACCTTACCCATCTACTAATCCCATGACCTGCATGCCATCAAGCACCAAACCACACCTCATAGTTTGTGATTTGCCAACAAGCGATTGCCTGTTTTAGGCATTTGGCTTGCAAAGAATGGTACATTTGGCCGTTTGTAGGTGATGCATGACTACAGGGTGCGTTCTTCCAGCAGTTTTGTACTGTTGGGGGCATGCTATATATCACGAGGCCATACCTCAAACCTGTACGGGCTTCCACGAGTCGGGCGTGCGCCGCTGACATATTACCCTGTTGCCCCACGCTGATCCGCTCCGTCGAACCTCACCCGCTCCATCCGCAGCACAGACACTGGCTACTGCTTGTTTGATTGTGCTTGGGTGTGTTGTACATGCATTCTGAGCCTTCTGCCAGAATGCAACCAATCATATTCAGTGGAGGTGTCATCGGACAGCACCATCTGGTGGTGTGGTATACCCTCACGTGGGCACCTTTGAAATCTATCACTGATGGTGTTTGCATGGAGACGCGCTCCCTGGCCTTCAAGATGGGCTACACTGCATCGGATGCAAGCCCCAAAGGCCTTGACCAAGAGAATCAAAAAAACCCACGCCGGACTCTCGCCATACACCCCACTAATGCAATCCAACTGCGTGCTCATTTGTAATGTTGCCCATGAAATTACAAGTAGAACACAATTGTTCAGCAGGGGCGTCCGAGATCCAGCCATTTCAAGCTGCCTGCGCTGCCATCAATTTTTTGCCCTTGATCAAACCAGCAGTGTCAAGGATCAAGGGCAAATGGATGCCTTCCAAAGGTCAAAGAGAATGCCTTTTGTGTGCCGCAGGTGCACCATAGGTGCTGTAGGGTGAGCTGTCACCACTGGTGAAGAGAAAAGTCAAGTCATACTGAGGCCAATACACCAGTTGCACATCAAAGAATGGCAAACATGGGTAGTTTATGTTCTCTTAAACAAATGTGTGCACAACCACCCTTTCCCTTCTGTCAAATGAACATCCAAACAACATGCCACTGTGCTGCAGGCCACACAAAAATTCTGCTCAAAAGGAGAGCGCCTTGCCCAAGACAAAGGCCACAGTGCCATGCAAGGCAAACCATAAACCCCACCATGCTAATCTGTGGGTGTCTGGGGAAGAAACAGCCCGCCACTAGGATCCCCCCACCCTGAAATCACCGTCACCCCCGAGGATATATCTACCCTGTGCAGCCAAAGTGTGCAGCCAAAGGCCCTCATTTCAGAGCAAGACATAAACAAGAGTCAATGACTTCTTCTGGACCACACAGTGAGCTCACCTTGGTGCCCCGCAGCAATTTCCTATGCATTGAGCAAGACCACGACCCAGCTCGGTCCTAGTCGCAAGTCTTGATTACCGAGCTGGGTTTACCCTGTCGAGGTTTTACAACCCTTCTTAGGGTCCAGGGTGAGCAACACACTTCAGCAGCAGCAGCAACAAGCAAGCAAGCGGCAGCAGCAGCAAGCAAACACACATAAACTCTTTTTGCGAACACGTGGCTCAAAACCAGCATCCAAGTCGCTTAAAACAACCGCGGAGCAAATACGCATCATCGCAAACAAGTTTTGTGCCCTTCTGAGCCGTCTTGCCCGTTTTATGGCCGATTTAGTGTCCAAAAATGGCCGTCTGTGGGCTGTTTTCGGGACAATCGCTGGTGCGTCAAGTAGGCGTCTCCAATGAGGGCGGTTCTTGTTCCATAGCAATTGGGCTATCAAATGATAATGGGTGTTTAATGAGGCATCTCTCACGCCGTGATGCATGGCGTGGTCCATTTTGAGGTGAAAATAAGTGGTTTTTGAGCCTGTTTTTCAAGACGATTGTTCTGGACCATTGCCACAGCGTCATGTAGGCGTCTCCATGAGGGCTGTTCTTCTTTCAGGCGATTTTACATGCCATAAACAAGACCAGGACCCAGCTCGGTCCAAGTCGTAAGTCTTGATGGTTTCTGGCTGGTTTGTATTTATTGAAAAAAAGGATTTCCTGCCAACTGGGTGTAGGATTGGATTACAAAAAAAACAACCTCCAAAATGTGGTTTCCCATCGTGCTGCCAAACAATGCAAATATTAGGCTTCATTTCTGAAACGAGAAAGGGTCACAAGCCCTCCCCACTATGACTGTCATAGGATGGAGGGTGGCATATGGCCTGTTTGTTTAAAAGATACCTTCCTTCCAATTGGGTGTCGACTTGTTCATCCCCACAAAAGTGGCCCAAGTGGTCTCCCACCTTAGTATCAAATGCAGCGTTTCCGGCTTAAAGCCACAAACCCTGCCCACACCATGGCCACTTGTGACATGTGGTGGAGGGTGGCATATGACCTGATTTTTTCCTTGAAAAAACATCCCAATTGGGTGCAGACCTTGACCAAAAAGACCATCCTCAACGTAACCTCCCACACCTCTGCACCTCATGGCCGCAACTTCCATGAAAAAGGTGCTTTTTTCGGTTGCCAGAATGTTCTGCTGCGCCGTTGCATTGTTCTCACCCGAAGGGGGGGGGGGTTGTGTGTCTAAATATGGTACAAAGGTGAACACAAGTGTAGTTTTGTAACGAATCTTTTGCTGGTGTTCTGGTCACTGGGGGGGCAGGGGTCATTTGCTGGGCAGGCAGCCATCAAGCCAGCCATCCAGCTTGCTGGCTAGAGGTGGGTAGGTTTGGTGCAGTCCAGTGATCTAGCCAGCAGGCTCTGGGAGTTGCCACAGAGGCCAGCCGGCCATACCCAGCCAGCCGCGGCTTGCCACGCTGGGGGGGGGGGGTATCCCGCTACTGCTCGCTGTGGCTAGGAACACCCCCCTCCACAATCATTGCCAAAGCTTGGCACCCCTCTGCTCAACTTGCCGCAGTGTATCATGACCTACATGGAAAACACACACCGGGCCGACGCCCCTTTGCTGTCCATCCTCCCCACGTACTATGCGCCCAGCATGCCCACGGCCCATCGATTGGGGCAGCTCGCGCAATGGGCGTACGTTGTGGCCATCGCCTCCCTCATGGCAATGTGCCTGACGAGATTGGACACATACGTCACGGAAAACGTCGACGAGACCACCTCTTTGCTCCTGTCCTCTCCGGCCGTGCAGTGGGTTGCATCCTCGATGCCCGGGCTCCGTGCAACACCCATGCGAACCGCAGGCGCCGCTTCTCTGCCAGGGTACACCCCCAGGCCTCATACCTCCGCCGAGGCGCGCGCGCCCCTCCGCCCACTCTACACTGGACAGGCCGGGGAGGTCGCCGTCGCCACATCGAGTGCCGTGGCCGGTGCAGTGGCCGCCCCCGCTCCTACGGCTGCCGCGTCCGGGGGGATCGGCGCGGTCGCCCAGCAGGTCGCCAGTTTGGCGTCAGGGCTGAACCCCGTCAACATCGGCGCCGGTCTCGCTCTGGTGCTGGCCCTCGTGGCGATCCTGAGCTCCAAAAGCGACGCCGTGCTCGCCACCACGACGGACGACGAGCAGGGGCCGCCCAAGTCCGAGACCATGAAGCTGGTGACGGCCGCCTGGGACTTCCTCCGGCCGCACACGATCCGGGGCACCATCGTGGGGTCCTTCGCGGTGGTGGCCAAGTCGCTGCTCGCCAACCCGGCGCTGATCCAGCTGACGCTCATCCCCCGTGCGCTGCTGGGCCTCCTGGCGCTGCTGTGCGGGAATGGGTACATCGTGGGGATCAACCAGATCTACGACGTCAACATCGACAAGGTGTGCGCGCGCTGTGCAGAAGCTCCCCCAACGTGAACTGGGCACGTGTCATCTTCTTTGGGTACTGATTTCAGTGTACGGCATGCGCAAGCACCTGGAGGCAAAATATGTTTTGGAATCACGTTTACCACCCCCAATGTCCCCAGTCTGGGCCCTCTGGTTGTGTATTGTAGTGGCTGCACAAGCCGCAAGGCTCTGACAGTGACTCCATGTTTCCACGTCTGGTTCACAGGACTGGGCTTCAGGGACGTCTTAGTTGACACTCTGTGCTATCTCTACCATTGCATTTCTTCCTTTGACCCTTTACCTCATCACATCTTCTCTATCCCTCTGTCCCCCATGCTACTCTGACCTTTTGTTACACCATCCCTACGTCTCATCTATTTCGTGTCTTCCCTGTCACACACCCACAAAACAACACCATTGCTTCCCGTTTGTACGTCGTTTGTACGTCTTTTCCTTGGCCACTGCAATTTGCTTGCAGATGTCTCGAGGTCTTCAGAGGACCTTGTTGAGCAATGTAACCTTGAAACCCACTGCATCTTACTCCAACGCTCGGGATCACGCTAGGGCCTGACATTTTCCTGACTCAGAGTGCCACATCAATTTCCCATCCATTAGAGATTCATTCAAGGGTACAGAAGTGACACGATGTTGTCATGCGATTGGAGACAGGGCTTTGCAGCACGACTGGCCGGAGCATCTCCCTACCCCTAACCATCTCATCATCATCTGTACCATGCAAACCGTGCCACGGTTGACAAAATCAGGTCAAACGAGGCAGCGCAAATCCCACCAAGCAGAGATTGTAGTATAGCAATTGTGTGGCCCTGGCTGATTGAGCTGGAACTGCCGACCATCGCTGCACATGCATACCAGGACGTGCATGGGAATGCCATGCACGCAGTGCGCACGCAGTGCGAAGTTTTGGATGTCGGCAAATACTCGCACCCTAGCTACCTTTTGGTGGTAAAACATTGATCCTGTGCCCTTGGTTTCCTATAAAGGAAAAGTGCTTCATAAATAGTCAAATATTTTTGGATTGTTCATTTTTCTGAAATGGATTCCGAGGAAATAATACGGTCACTACCAACCGTATTACTTGGGTGAGTATCCCAGCCTCTGCGTGCGCAGTATGCACGCAGTGCAAGAACTTCCCCCATGTGTGGAGCGCTTTGTGACCTGCGTGCGGCCCCAACCCTCCCATCCATTCCGGGTCCTCCCCGCAGGTGAACAAGCCGTTCCTGCCCGTGGCGGCCGGCCGGCTGTCCACCAACCAGGCCTGGGTCCTGGTCGTGGCCCTCGGGGCCCTCGGGGGCACCATCGTCGCCAGCGTCTTCGGGCCCCTCATCGCGGGGCTGTACGCCTTCGGCCTGTTCCTGGGCACCATCTACAGCGTCCCCCCGCTGCGCCTCAAGCGCTTCGCGGTGCCCGCGTTCCTCATCATCGCCACGTGCCGGGGGTTCCTGCTGAACTGGGGCGTCTTCTACGCGGTCCGCGCGGCGCTCGGCCTGCCTTTCGCCTGGATCCCGCAGATCCAGTTCATTACCATTTTCATGGTGGTGTTCGCCGTCGTCATCTCGATCACGAAGGACCTCCCGGACACTGCGGGCGACAAGAAGTACAACATCCAGACCCTGTCCACAAAGCTGGGGGTTGCCACGGTCTCGAAGATTGCCGTCGGGATGCTGCTGCTGAATTACGCGGGGGCGTTTGCCTGGGCCCTCCTGTTGCCTCAGGTGTTCTTTGCCCCGGTGATGATCGGGGGGCATGCGGTGCTGGCGGGGTACCTCCTCTACCACTTCCGCGTTCTGTCTCAGGCCGGGTACACCCAACCGGCCCTCATTCAGTTCTATTCTCGCATTTGGAACTTGTTTTACTCAGAGTACTTGCTTTTTGTCGCCATATAAAGCGGTTGTCACATGCGACATCGCTTGTACACACGCGTGGCACACGTGCCGCGCGTTTGCAGTCCCAGGCGTTGGCAATTTCTTTCCTGTGCTCTTTTTTGCACCACGATCAACAACGCCCGGTGTATGCCCACATCGTTGACTTTGTGCATACCTGGGGCACGGCCCCCTGCGCCATGCACTTTTCTTCTTTCTAGTTTCTGACTGGAACCTTGCGAAGTGGCGTGCGGATACTCAGGTGACTCAGAGCAAACTGCGTTCTGTGAGTCCCTCCGCTTGCAACACCAAAGCATTTCTGATGCCCCACACAAAGCAACCCTTGTGAAATCCTGTGGATGACGCTTCTCACCCGCCCTCACGGGCAGCACCGGCGGATCTGGACGGCACTGTGCAATCTTTTGCATTTTGTGCGCCTCCCATTTTCACGGCGTCTTGCGGCCTCCAAACACGGAGCCCCAAGTCGGCCCCACATCATTATCTATTTTGGCAGCAGTTGTTGAGCTGTGGAGTGAGCCGCTGTCCGTCTCCCTCCCTGAGTTCGGGGACGTTTCACAGTTTTCATTGGTTCTTGAGGGCGTTTTTCCCGTTTCCCGAACTCAGGCAGCCACCCACAGACCCGCCAGAGAAGTTGCACGAGGAGTGCCCGGAAGCTGCCCTCTTGACTGGTGGTTGGCAGCAAAGACCCGCACATTACGGGCAGCAGGTATCCTGACAGGTATTATCAGGGACCCGCTGCCAAGTCCGAACCCCCCCCCCCCCCACTTGATATCGCAATGACCAGACCGATGGGAAATATGCCTTTTGGGTGTTGAGAGCACTATGGATGGGCAAAAACAAAGGTGAAGAAGTGACCAATACCGTCATGGCGATCAGAATGTGCATCGTGTACAATGTTTGTTGATTTCCACTTGTTATCAGTGCCTGCGGTGGTGTTTTGCATGTTGTTCTTTTGCAGGTTGCAGATGCCATTTTGTGTTGCTGCGCTGTTTTCCCATCCCAAAAATTTCCCCAGCCAACCCCCCCCCCCCCAAAACAAATGTGTTATTAAAAATTTGTGGGAATTTTTTTCGGGAAATTTTTGTTGGAAAATTTTCCTTTTGGAAATGTCTGTGTGCTGCAGGGGAGACTGTTCCCGCCAGATTTGGTCCTTTTCTCTGGGGTCTTGCAAAGGGGCTGGGGGCTTTGTGCCCCAAACCTGCCATGCCCCTGATCCCACCCTGACCTGTCAAGCGGACAGAGCGTCCTTCTGGTACTGTTTCTTCACTTGGCTGTGGGTTTTGGGTGCTGCACTCAGCAGCGGCTTGGGGCTGGGACTCACCGCTGTTTTCAGGTTTCGGAAATGAACATTGTTTCACTGGGCACCTGGACGAGTGGAGACCACACCTGGACAGGCCTTTGCGCAAATGAAAAAGGATTTTTGGGGGTGTACACATGTACCCATTTTTGTGCACAAACTCTTGGGTCGCAGACCTCCCCTTCTGCCCCCCCCCCCTTGTAGCCCTGACTCAAGCACAGCTTTGCCCCCGCCCCCGAAGCATGTATTAGAAGGGCGAACAACCATTGAAGGAGTACCCCCCCACGGACCCTCCTCTCCAATTGCATGAACAGGTTAACCATCAGCAACCATCCGGAACCCTCCAGGGTTGACAGCCATCAGAGAGGGGGGGGGGTCGGGTTGACTTCCCCCCGTCCTTCCCCACCTTTAAAGCACAGCCATGATGATGACCATGGTCAGGTGATGGCCCAGCTTGATGATACCCTGGTGCCGTAATTTTTCAAGCCTGGCCTATGCGGGCGCGCATGTTAGATAGTTTGGCATGGGGCTCTTGCTTTGCTCATCAGTGGTCCAACTATCCAACAATTATTAGAGACAGAGTCAAACTACGCAATGGAGTAGTCATTGGCTGAGTCGCAGCATGTACACCATGGCGGTAGTTTGAGGTGCTACCAAAGTACAAAATATCCAGGCATGAGAAGGGACCACCGGTTTCACGGGCAAGGACCGAATGGTTGGCACCGGCTTGAGGCGGTCGACGATATTAAATAATAGGTGCACACACTTCAACAAAGTAGAAAAGAACAAGCAATACCGCAATGTGTCCATGATTGCGATTTTTGCTGCATTTGTGTGTGCTAAAGGTCGGGCTCCGAAATAGAAGCAAGTGAGACTGAAAAACTCGGGGTTAGAGTTTTAACCCGATGCAGTAGTATCCTATTTTTCGTATGTGCAATGTCATAACAACAACCCGTTACTTGATCCGATGTGTCACATGTGAGTGACGTCACATGTGAGTGGAAATGGTTGTGGCCATAACCAAAGCGGATGTGTCTCCATGCGAAACCTTTGATATCTTCCATGCATTTTCTCACACTTCCATTAGATTATCTTCCATGAAATCAAATTACTTGTTGCAGCATCAAGAATGGCTGGTGAGGGTTGAGTGAACGACAAGTGCTTTGTGGGAGGTTGGCTCGGTTTGTGGATATTTCGAAGGAGGATGCGCCTGTGGCGTTGGTGATTGATGAAGTTGTGAAGTTGATGAGTACGGTGACTTGGTGGGCTGGTGGAGAGCGCCTCGGCGACGAAGGAAGACTCACGAGCCAACGTGCTGATCCGCCTACCATCATCACCGGATTTGTCACATTAGCCACAATCCATCAGCACTTGCCTATATCTCAACAAACCGGCACAATTTCAATTTAGAAGCGTGGGGCATACAAATATGTCATGCCAACTATACTCAAGTGATAGCTATTGAAGGTATTGGCAGAGGTGTTTGTTGGTTAGCTTTCCGCCAAGGAGGTATTGTGGCACAAAGGTTGACAATGATGATGCCGGGTGTAAGCGATCAATTCTTTTTGGCACCTTTTTAGGCAGCAATCCACCCCACTTCATCAACTCGTCCAGCTTCGGAGCGCATTCTTTGCATGTATGTATCCTATGACTGCACTTCAAGTGCTGCCGAAATTGTGGCACACAAGATCGACGCCAGAGCAGCGCTCAGTGCCACATGATTATGGACCTTGGCGGCAGGTCGCACCCTCTTGTAGGATTGAATGTTCACTCTCGCTACCCCTCGTTGCACAAAGGCGTCATCCTCATTGCTCACAACGCCTAGAACGTCACGTGCTCGGTGAACACAAATTCATGCACCGAGGACAAGTCTTTCAACATTACAATTTTGGTGGATGAGGTGGGTATGAATGGGTGCAAGTAAGCGTCACACATCGTGGTTCTCAAGACCATTGTGGTTTGGGTCATTTAATCGTTGGTCAGGAAAAATTAATGGCAACGCAATGATTCAAAGATTATGAAGTGGGTGCCAATTGTATTGTGCTTTTGATTGTACTATGTGGGTGGGAAGGAGGGGCTCCTAATATTGTAATCCTTGTCATGGCACACATGTTCAGCCGCTTGGCAAGTTGTGAGTGCAATGTTGATGGTGTGCCCTTAGATTGTTGGGTTGCCTTGTGAATGTGTATGCTATGCAACAAAGCATGCCCTTTCAATCAACCTTCTACACCCTTGGCTGCATGGGACAAACTCATTGGAGGATGTGGGTCATTTGAGCCCACTTTGGAGGATGTCTCATCTAAAAGAAAAAAGGTCTCCCGAGATTGTCCCTTGCACGCCCAAAGCCAAAAAAAGGGTGCCTCAGGTCCAACTCTCACCCCACCCAATGCAGGTGGGCGCCCCGCATCCTCCTCTCCCTCCTTGCTCTAGTTGAGTCACCCATAGTTGAGTCGCCTCCGGGGAGTAGCCTGTGGGGGTAACCTGGGCCTCAAGAGGGTGGTTGAGGGTGCCCCCACCCCCATTTAGGAGCGAGTGCACAGGGGGAACGTTGGCGCGCCGGGCGCGCGCCGGGCATCTTTTGTGACCCATGCCCCACCGGTGGACTGTTGCTGTTGATATGTTGGGCAACATTATATGGAATTGGCCCTTGGCCCCCGAGACATCAGCACATGTTTTGATTTGGGATGGGTATGGACCTTCTCGTACCCAAGGTGATTTCTTTGATTTCGAAGTTCGGGGCCATGATGGTGCTTATACAGGCCGGATTCATGTCATTGTGCCATTCATTGGAAGAAAGAATGGCACTTTGACAGCCCGCCAACCATGTTACAATGACGTGCATGGGTGGTATAGGGCATGCATTGAGCAGCCGTTTGCTTAGCTGTGGCACGCAAGATGAGGCAGAGGATGAGGCAGAAGTATGTGTGTTGTGTTGTCAGAAGCGCTCCACCGTCGCAGTTTGTGATGAGTGTACGGAGCACTATTGTACTGAATGTATTGACACCCACACTCGTGGGACCAATGTTGTTTGTTAAGTACAATACAGATGACAATTGGAGTTGCTGAATTCACATACATTGCTTTATAATGCAATCTGCTTTGTAGGGAAGGTGTGCAGTGCAACGTGGTCTACTTGGGGGGCTTCTCCATGAGAGGGTAAATCTAGGGCTGAAGTCGGGATAGTTAATAGAAAAGTAGCGCGCCGCGCGCGCGCCGGGCAAACATTCCCTCACAAGCCACCGGCTTGGGGCCCCTACCGATGCAGGGCGGTCCGCCTCTCCCAGGGACAGGGGAGACGACACGGGGAACCCGGAGAGAGAGAGAGAGAGAGAGAGAGAGAGAGAGAGAGAGAGAGAGAAAGAGAAGGAGAGAGAGAGAGAGAGAGAACTAGCGATGGTCCATGCGGAGTTCATCTGACATATGTACAAGCGAAGGCATATGTACATTGTAGACATGCCGTTTCAGGAACGATCACTGACAAGGCACATGTATACCACAAGATCCATATGACCAAAGGAAAACCAGCGTCAACTAGGGCAAAACCACTGCTCAATCCATTTAGCTGAGGCATTACATGGCATGCGACAGCAAAGGCTGCCAAGGCCATTGCGGCATAACATAACAGGCTGATGTAGCCACAAAATAACAAGATGAGCAAGAG
Source organism: Eutreptiella sp. 'Long Island Sound 2002' (assembly GCA_964036045.1). Lineage (NCBI taxonomy): Eukaryota > Euglenozoa > Euglenophyceae > Eutreptiales > Eutreptiaceae > Eutreptiella > Eutreptiella sp. 'Long Island Sound 2002'. The sequence goes on from OZ038380.1 coordinate 173,404,487, forward strand.
ACAAAGCAATCACTTGGCAACAAGGGATATATTACCATCCAAAACAGAAAAGAGCGGCTCACCCATTGTCCATAGCCGCGGATCTCCGCGAGGGGCATTCAACAGTTGTGCATAGCAGTCACTCGGCCTCACAACAGCAAAACACGAAGACCACCCAAAGGACGAGCAAGGCAACAAAGCACCGAGTGGAACGGGCGACACGGCACCCCCACAAAATCCTGATTTGAAAAATACAACATGAGAGGCAAGAAACCATGGCAAGACTTCAATCCACGCTTAGGCCGGAGACTAGTGAACAACCTTGTGACATGATACAAAGCACGAAGTGTCGTCTTGAGATATGTGTGTGTTGAAGACAGTGTGAAGTTAAAAACGCATCGTTTGTGTGGTATGTCCGAGTCTTGAAAGTGTGCAACAGTGCAAGCAATGTCACCCCGATTGATTCAATCGGAACTCGTTCCTGAGGAAGATAAAGCCTTACCTCCTGGGCAGGTCTAAGTAGGAGCCATCGTGTGGGAACATTAGCTACCACATTGTTTTGGTAGGCCTCTCATCCGATTCTTCGGTTCTTGCTCCAACTGGGGAGCCGTCGGTTCGGCACAGGAAGTAGCATTCCTCGGCAGTTGCGCAGTGGGAGTATTGAAGGCATGCGCCCCTCTCAACACTCCATGTGAACGTAGAAAATGATGAAGAGATGGTTCACTATGTGTTTGCGGATTCAAGTGCTTACCGGCGTATCTTTCCCGGGACCCTGTAGGTACCCGGCAAGTGGTCCTCCTCTCCCTGCACGCCCACCCTCCCTTTGGATCTTGTCTCTTGCCTCATGATCATGATCACGATCTATTGGGCTTTATTGGCGACCTATCAGTCAGAGTCGCCGGTAGCCATGCCTGGTGGTATGTGCCCATGGGATGAAAACTGCCGGCGACCATCTGAAACACTTGACGCCTGTGGTGTTTCGGCAAGTACACTTGAAGGGGGGGGGGGGGCAGCTTGAACCCCCTCGTGAGCCCCAAGCTACCCCCACAGGCTACTCCCCAGAGGGCAACTCCACTATGGGTGACTCAACTAGAGCTGGGAGGGAGAGGAGGATGCGGGGCGCCCGCCGGTATCCCAAAAACTGTGGGCAACCGTGTGAAAAACTCAACGCCCCCATGGTGTTTTGCGCCGAAGGCACTGACACCGGACACCGTCGGTACACTGCCGAAGGCGGTGCCCAGGCCCTGTCGTGGGGCTTCGCACCCGGCATCCAACACATGTATCCTACGGGCACAGCATAGAATGCTGAGAACCGGGGCATGTTTGTCAGCGTTGCCTAGCACGTGCCCTCCGATCTTTACAGGTTAATTGTCAGCGCTGCTGGGAATATTCCTCCCAAAAACGCTTCCGATATTTTTCCATCCCTAGGGATTTCGGAAGCCAGGCTGCCAAAATTGGTCGGGGTGATCGCTTCCGACGTCGATCGGTCGGAGTTCACCCAAGCACATACTAGGAGCATTGCTTCCAAAATGCTCTGGCACATTGCTTGGAATTGTCAGGAGCTTTGCATCCCCAATTGCTTGCTAAATCCCAAGGAAATTCCAAGGGTTTTTGTAAAAAAAATGTCACCATCCGACCAACTATACACATTGAACATTTCCCCCCAAAGGACCCTGGTTTGACTGTTTGACTGGTGGGCTGATGTGGCTGGCACATAGGGCCTTGAGCCGATGACTGTGATGGACCATTTTTACCTCCTCGTCTAAACGTGTTTTAACTTTCACATGGCATGTCAATTTGTGTGATTGAGTTATGAATTCATGTTTCATGGGCATGTGTGCATTTTCATATGCATTGCTCGTCTCCGTGTTTTATTTGAGGTAGACCTTCCTCTTGGGGTCTTTAAACTTACAATGACTTCTACCAATTTGATTGAGTGTGGGAGAGAGGCCCCAAGGGTGGCACCCACACTCCGTAATTCATTTTAATTCATGGGACGGGGACCCAAGAACCCCATTTGATTGGGTGTGGAAGGAGAGATTAATTTTAGGAATCATTCTTGAAGTTGGTGGGTGTTGATACACCCATTTGAATTTTGAGACAATCGCTTATGGGTTCGTTTTGTCTTAGAAGTGGGTGTAAATTCGAGTTTTGTAAGCGTTCGTGTGTGTTGTCGGGCGCGTGGGCATGCGCGTGTGTGTGGTGGTCGAGCGTGCACCCCTTACGCGTGTGTGTAGCCCACGAGGAAAATTTTTCGTAGTGTTTTTAGTGTGTGTTCATGTGTTTTTTTTTTAATTGACTTTAGTTGGTATGGAACCGGCGCCGCTGATGTGGCAGACCGGTTGTAGCGTAGCGGTTAACCCCATAGGTTCGAACCCCGAGGTATCCTGGTTCGAACCCCAGTACGGGTAATTTTTTTGACTACCGGTTGGGTTTCCTGCTTTGTGTTTTCGAGTTTTTGAGATGTAGGTGAGTCGTTTTCGTGCGGTTTGAGTGCGTTTGCGTGCGTTGAGTGCGTGCACCAGTGTATGTGTGTTCGCGGCGCTCGCCGGTGTTGTTTTTGATCGGGTTTCGAACCCGAGTGTGGGTCGTTCGTGTGTTACAGTTTTTTCGAGTTTGTCGTGTTGTATGTTGGTGATTTTCGTGTGTGTGCGTTCGTGGACGCGTTGCGAACGCAACGGCGCGTCGCCGGCGAGCGGCGACGATGTCAATGTGGAGATATTGGGGTTTCGTAGTGTTTTTAGTGTGTGTTCATGTGTTTTTTTTTAATTGACTTTAGTTGGTATGGAACCGGCGCCGCTGATCTGGCAGACGCCGGTTGTAGCGTACCGGTTAACCGCCTAGGTTCGAACCCCGAGGTATCCTGGTTCGAACCCCAGTACGGGTAATTTTTTTGACTACCGGTTGGGTTTCCTGCTTTGTGTTTTCGAGTTTTTGAGATGTAGGTGAGTCGTTTTCGTGCGGTTTGAGTGCGTTTGCGTGCGTTGAGTGCGTGCACCAGTGTATGTGTGTTCGCGGCGCTCGCCGGTGTTGTTTTTGATCGGGTTTCGAACCTGAGTGTGGGTCGTTCGTGTGTTACAGTTTTTTCGAGTTTGTCCTGTCGTTTGTTGGTGATTTTCGTGTGTGTGCGTTCGTGGACGCGTTGCGAACGCAACGGCGCGTCGCCGGCGAGCGGCGACGATGTCAATGTGGAGATATTGGGGTTACGGGTATCATTACCCATTTCAAACCCCGCTAAGGTCAACATTTTTTCAGTTTGTGTTAATTTTTTTCTAGTTGTTTGGGTCAGTTTGTTTTATGTTTTTGTGATCATCTGCGTCTGTTTTCAGTGTGTTTGAGTGCAGTAGAGTGTTGCAAGCATGCACGTGTGCTGCTTGCATGCAATGTGTGTGTTTTTGTAGGGTTTTGAAACCTAACATGGGCACTTGTTTTCAAATGTGCCCCATCTTTATTTTGAATTTTTGTGAGTAATTTGAGCATGCAGTGTATGTGAGTAGTGTGTGTATGAGCATGCGAGTGTTCCTAGGTCAGGTACAGTGGCCCAGGGCATGTTGACTGCCCATGGAAAGGGCCCGAAGTCAGTTCTGGTATGTTTTCATGTTTTTTTTTTGCAAATTTTGTGTTTTTGTGAATTGGGATTTGTTGCCGGAAGGTAAGGGAAGATGAGCTGGCCCTGATGGGGCCCAAATACGTGTGTGGGGGGGCGGGGTCGATTGTTTCTTCATCCTTGGCATTTTGGTCGGAAATCGCCCCCGAAAACGCTTCCGATATTTTTTCATCCCTAGGGATTTCGGAAGGCTCCCTCCCCGCTTCGGCCGGGGTTTCGGTCGGGGTGTCGGTCGGGGTTTCGGTCGGAAAAACGCTTCCGATATTTTCGCATCCCTAGGGATTCCAGGAGCGATTGCCTGGCATGTCGGCTGGAAAATTTACAGGTCGATCGTCAGCAACGCTGGGAATCATGCCAAGATTTTCGGTCCCAAAATAAAAATTCTACGCTTTGCGTTTGAGCGACATGTGACCTAGGCAACCCTCCTCTATTTACCGGCCCAGGTTGGGGATTACTTGGTTCTCACCCCACCCATTAGGGCCCAGGGGGAGTGTTTATGGTGTGCACGCCCCACACGCTACTTTTGGGGCAAGCACAACTAGAATGTCAAGGGTTTTCTCCCCTCCCAAAATGGCCTCTGAGGAGAGCAATGACGGTGACGTGTCAGGTCTGTGGTTTCGGAAGGCGATATTTTTATTATTTTTGGCCATTTTGGCCATTTTCGGAGGGCGGTATTTTCATTCTTTCCTGCCATGTTGGCCGTTTTTGGAGAGCAGTGTTCTTATCATCTCCGGCCACTTTGGCCGTATTCGGAGGGCGGCAATGTCCGTCACTAGTTTCTATCTCACCTTAGAGAGGTGGGTGGGGTTGAAAAAGCAAATGGTTCTGGTTTCAAACATGGGGCACAGGCAGTGTTGAAATAAGCATGGGACCCAAAGTCATTAGTTTCAAGGATTTTCAGTTGTGCACCCTGTATTCTAGCCAATTTCAACACCTTTACAAGACTGCAAGAGCCAATGGGTTGCAAACGTGGTGTTGTATGGGACTCACCTATGAGAGCATCATGTTCTTTATGGAATTCGTTGTGGGGGAAGATCAATACGGCTACGGAATACCTGCCTTCTCGGGGTCCCTACGGTGGGGAAAAATCAATATGGCGACATAACCCCATGTGGTGGGGGAAAATGAAAGATTTTGACTCAGCATTTAATTGGAGCACTTTTGGGTATAAATACATTGGAACCAAGGGGGGGGGGGGGCTCCGCGGGTCCTAGGATGCCAACTACCCCCCCCCCCCCCCGCAAGTCACACATTGGTGAGCTAGCACCCATGGCCTTGTGTGACATTCACGTTGCTTGTTGTGGTGAGCACCTCCCAGCCTGGGGTCTTTGTGATGACCGCATACCGGGCACTGATCAGGCCATCAGGGGAGGACGCCATGGGCAGAAGTTGCATTCTGGATTCCCACCCAGGAAGGTGGATGCCCGCGGCAGTGCGGATGCCCGCAGTAGTGCGGATGCCTACTTGTCATAGCAGAAGGTTCAAAGGCGAGAGGCCAATAGGCGCCGCCACAGGCTAACAGAGCCAACCAAGGCCTTGTGCCGATCCCCCCCCTTCCCAGGGGCCTCCGGCCAACAGTTAGTTGTCAAAGGTACCGGCCCAAGGAGCCAATGGGCGCCTGAGGCGCCCAATTGTCCAGAAGCACCAGAACCACTGCCCTTGGCGCTTGAGTTGGGGTGATGGACTCCCACACTTCGGTGTAGGATCATGTGTGGGATGCAACCATGTGAAAAGCTTGCGGCTAATTCCTTAGGACGCTTCTACCACCCACCCCTCCTGCAGGCGCCAGCCTCGGCACCAGAAGTTCTTGAGAATCCTTAGTCGTGTGGTCTAGGGTTCATGTCAAATGTATAGTGTTCAACTGCACTGCAGTGTCTCCATACCTGGAAGTTGTGCATACAATTACACTGGATCTGGATGCCAATTATCATGCTCCTACTGCAATGATGGTCACGCAAGAGTGTTCAGGGGTTTGCGAGTGAGATTGTGCTTGCGATTACAATCGTGGGTGGGTGTGAAGGGGGCTGGTCCCTGGACCCTGACGGGAATGCTGCAACGACCAGCCCATCCAAGCCCTGCCCTGCCATGCCCAGCTTATACAGAGGCGCAGCTGGCTCTTAGTTAATACATGCAGTATTTCGGGCCTGCATCCATGCATCTGCGCAATGCAGCCACTGTATCTGACCTGTATCCGACAAGGTCTTTGATTCATCAATGGCTTTACCTCAACAACAATGGCAACAACAGCAGCAACCTTTGGATCCGCAGCTGCAAGGATTCTTCATGGCAGGTGATTTGCTCCTGATTCCCACTGTTTTGCACTCTTGCCCCCCCCCCCCCCCCTCCCCCGCTTCCCCAGGGGGGTCTCCTTGGGACCTCAGCCTGGCTGACGCAGGAGAGACTCCACCAACGTACCACACTGCATGGAATAGCAGGGATTTTATTTCTTTCAAGCCTTCTCTTCCTTGTGGGGGAGTGTTTGCCCGGTGCACCCGGTGCGCTACTTTTGTACCAAGTATCCTGACTTTAGCCCGAGCTTCACCCCACCAAGCCCCCCAAGTAGGGCCAGAATCAATCCCAAACCCTGCCCTTTCGAGCACACAACATGAGACCAAAGTTGTGAATTCCACTTCCTCAACACATGTGACATGTCCTGTGCCAAATCAACAGTGCCCCCACAAGTTTGTGGGCCAATACACTCAACACAAGAATTTTCATTCCGCTTACATTCACCACAAACTTTGGTGGTGTGCTTCTGGGAGCACAATGCACAAACATTAACCGTATCCACTCCATCATCTTGTGCGGCAGATGAGTTACTTGCGTCAAAGTATTTCAAACATGAGGGCGAACATGTTCTTATGGTCCATAACCTCAATAGCACGGGAAGGATGAGCAGACACAATCAAAAGTGGCAATGTAACCACTGCTGTCTTGATTCCCCCAGAGCAGAGAGGAATCAAAGTGGCTACATACCCCTGCCTTCTCGGGTACCTGGAGCACAGTGGTAGGAACGCATATTTGGCAGCACAGCCCTTGGTTGCTTCGAAAAGTGTGGTCTCGGGGCATTTCAGCCTAAAAGGATGCCCAGTGCGATGTAACACTAGTGACCATGTACACAGGACACAAATGTGAGATACCAGCGTCCGGTATTTTACCCAGCTCAGGCAGTTCAGGAAAGCCGAGAGGCCCAAGGGACTGGCAGCTTTTCTGAGACTAGAATTGTTGTAGCTTCAGCCAAGTGTAGACCTGTGCATCTGAGAATATGAACATGGTGGGATTCTTGGAACATTGGAATGTGCATTGAAGAAATCAGCAGCAGACAAGGCGAGACCTCGACTGTTAGCAGCTTTAAGGCTGTTGCAGCCACCATGTGCAAGACCACCCATCTCTTGGATGCTTGGATGCCGGTCTCAACTCAAATAGGCAGAAACTTTGTGTGAGGTGCAGCAATGCAATGTCATGTGAATTTCTGATTTTGGTATTCTCCAGCAAATTGTGTAGGATGTTCAGACAGTTGATTAATTTTGCAGGACGGGTCACCATTGTCAGGGTTAGTGGGTGGGTGGCTTCTTGGGGCGTACTGCGCGCTGGAGGCAAACAGTTACCTCAAAAGGTAAGGCGGCAGAAGAGGTGATGCCCTAGTTGCATACATAACCATACTTGTAGCATTGATGTGTTCCCTTGAATTTCCCACTGAAGTTGTGTTCTTTAACAGTACCCTGAGATTCTTCATAAGCGCAAGGGTTTTGTTCCCAAGGGTCAAGTTTAGAGAAAATGTGGACAGCAAGTGGCTCATCAAACGCCCAGTATTTAAGGTAGCCCATTAAGGTTGTCCCATTCTGTCTTGCCCCCAGGCTGTGCAAGAAACCAAAGGAAGCTCCCTCCATAGAGTCGTCATGTGTAGGTGATCAGAAATCTTCATTTGCTGTGGTCGTGCTCACTGCGCTGTCCTCTTCCTCTTATTTTATTGATCCATTTGCAGCCATACCCCTTCCTGCATTCTGGCCGTACCTTTGCTGAGCACCGCCTGCATACCCCAGTTGACAAGGACCGGAGTGGTCAGATCGATGCAGAGGAGTTGCGGCAAGCTCTGTCGCAGGCCGGACAGCCTTTCAGCATCGAGGCCAGTCGCATCATGCTCCGAATGTTTGATCAGAATGGCTCCGGAACCATCACGATGCAGGGTGTGGTGTGTTGATACCCAGTGTCCTCGGGGTCATGTGCAGGGCATACACCCTCCCATCCTGGCTTAATAGTATATCATGGTATAGTATGTAGTATATTATGGCATCACGGTGCGTCCTGATTGGTTGTGCTATCCCGTCTTAAAACAGTGTATTCTGGTGCTCTGGCTTTACAGAGTTGTGGACTTAAAGGGCTGACTGGGCCAAGGGCAAGGCAAAGTACATTCAACCCTGTTGACCAACAGCCTTCAGGGCCCTCGATGAGATTTTTGTTTTTTAGCATGCCTCACACTCACCCGGCCCCCTCTGAGTCTCAGTCGTGATGGCAGTGTTACCAAACCCACAGTGGACATCGACCATTTCCACTTCGGTCTTGATTTCTCTTTAGGTATTTCTTTCTTGCATGACAGAACACTTTTTTTCTCAGTCTTCAGTCTTTCTTGTGCTCCATCAGCACACTGGAATACCTGCGGGCGTGGCAGTTCCCGCTGCATTTCCTGCATCAGATGTAGCTCATCCTCCCCACATGTTATGTCTGCTACCACATTGCCTTTCGGACAATCGTAGCATTGGACAGCTCTGACGCGGGACTCCATGTGTGCTGCCATGAGCAGCGGGATCAGCATGTTGCACTGGCCCACAAAACGGCACGTTCCCTCCCCATCTTGATCGATCAACAAGGAATTGGCCGCCGGCGCTCCATGAACCCCTGCAGCTGTCAGACATGCCCTCCGAATACCCTCTTTGCGTCTGAAAATCCACGAGTGGAATGACCTCAGATGGGCTTTGGCTGAATCCACCCCTGTTCTCCTGGATTTCCCCCCGGCTTCCCCATGTTTCCCCCCTGGGTTTCCTGCTGTTTTCTGGGCCCGTGGTGCGAGATGACGAGGAGAAGGGGGGAGCATTTCAGCGTCACGCATCAACGTGTCAATGCATTCTGTGCTCCATCCCCCAAAATTGGCACCCGAAATCAATTGTGCTTCAAAATAAACACCCAGACTTACAGAAGCAACAGCACACCAAGAACCCTGTGCACCTCCCCTCCCCTTTGCGGGGTCCGCTCTCATGCAACCTGCACACTGGCATCATTCTCCCCGCAACACCCCTTTGCAGCCACGCTCCCCCTTTTGTCGTGTTGTTCATTGCACCTCCGCGGCCTGAAATCAACATGATGTGTGGTCACATGTGGCCTGTTGCTTATTCAAGGTGTGGTCAGGCAGCACAGATGACAGGGTGAGTAGTGCACCACAGCATATCACGGCGTTGCAAAGTAGTCACCACTGCATCCGGACTACAACCCGAAAGTGAAAGGTCCTCTGCTTACAATACTACATTTCCCCATTTACCCCATTTCCCCCCAGTTCCCCCCCATTTTCGTTCCCCCCCTTTTGCCTGTTTTCTCTGCCCCCCGTTTTGCTAGGCTCCGGTGGTGAGTGGCTGAGTGTGGTGGCGGTGAGGTGAGGTACAGGCCTGCACGTGGAAGCATCATGCCTGGTGCCTGTGCATCTGCTCCCTTGTGCACACATGTCCTAGAGTTTGGCAGCTTGCACCACTACATCATGCAAATGCAAGCCGCATTCCAGCACGTGGACAAGGACAAGACCGGAAGCCTCACTGTATGGACCCAGGGACAAGGGGTAATCTTTGTGGTCCCCTTGCTGCGGGTCACCTCTTAGAGGGGACTCGTATCGGAATGTCGGAGGAGGGGGAGAAAGGGCATTGGGAAAGGCGCAAGGAGAGGCGATGGTGGGTTGCATGCCTGTACTGCCTGTACTGCATGATGGTGCAGAACAGACACATGGGCTGAGGCAAGACGCAGGGGCCTGGGAAGGGGCAGAGGACGTCACCTCCAAGCCAAACGGATCATGTGTCAGACCCGCTGACAGCAACTGCATTTCCGCGAGCCTCGGGCAAGATGCGCATGCCTCGTTCTACGGGGTGCTGAGCGCCGAATGTGTGGCGCGTACGCATGGCAGTCCGAGAAATACTGACGAGCGGTGTCCCTCTCTGTCCCCCACCCCCTCCTTCGGCACTGGTGCCTGACAACAGCACGAACAGACTCAGCGCCCCCGGGCACTGTCCCGGGCACTGTACCGTACTCACGTCTCATGCGTGTGGGTGCGTTTGTGTGTGTGTCTGCCACCTCTGCATCCCGTAAAGCACATTGCCACCGTTGTTCCGTCTATTCAAACCTTTCTGTTTAAGGTATGCAGTGGGCCCCGGGTCCGCCTGGGGCCCACTGTGTGTGTGTGTGTGTGTGGGTGCGTGCACTGTTGCGTGACCGGGTGGTGACCAGATGGAGTCAGGCTCACGGCTGCAGATACTACACTCAGGTCAACGAAATGCCACCTGACCGATCAAGATCCGTTGATCCGTTGGGAGGAGGGGATAAGAGGGGGCCTGAAATGAGGGGAACCGTTGGAAAGGACGGTCCGCAACCGATCACGTCCAAAGGCCATGCCACTCCATCAACGGTGCCTGTGGCTTACTGCTTTCAGTTTGCGGAGGTGCAGCAGGCGATTGCAACAAGTGGCTACGTCCTGTCACAGCAAACGCTGAGCAACGTCATGCAGAAGTGCGACCGACAAAGACGCGGTGTGGTGTGGTGTCCATGTCCGTTCATGTGCATGTCTGCATGCAGCTTCCTGCGGTCCTGTGGTGATGCAATAGGGGGAGCACCGGACGCAGCGCAGCTACTACTGGGGGGGGAGGGTTATGCTAGAATTTCTGCAATTCAAATTATGTACGAAATTTTTGTAAGCAATTTGTTCGGTGTATTTTAGGAGTTGTGTAGCTATACGTTAGGCATTGCAAGCGCCCACTTTTTCTGATGAGCAATTATTGGGAACCGTACATAATTTGTTCGCTCATTTTTAAGAAGGGGCACAGATTTTGTCACGCCAGAACTTGTGGACTCATGTCTTCCCCCACGGTGAATCCCCCCCTTTCCCCTCCGGGTAGGCGACATCTATGGGAAAGGTGTTGCGTTGTCGTGTGCATTTGTCCTCTCGCGCTGGGCACCTCTGCGGATGTACTTGTTTGGGACTGCAGAGGGCCACAACAGGCCAAGGGCCAAGTCAAGGATTATGAAGTGGTGCCAACTGTTTTGTGGTCTTGATTGTGCTAAGTTTGTCAGAAAGAGGGGTGTTCTACAATGTTTGTGGCCAAAGCGATTGCTCTCCTGAGGGGCCATTTGGGGAGGGGGTAATACTCAGGACATTCCAGGTGTACTGACCCCAAAAGTAGCGCGTGGGGCGTCCACAGCGCAAGTACGCCCGCATAGACCTGCTGCTGCTGCTGCTGCTGATCTTTGTACCCCCCACTTCGACGCACACCGCCATGGTTGCTGCGGATGCTGCCCACGGCCTGCGTGGCTTCGCTGCCCTCCAAAGCACCCAGTTCTGCAGCCTCAATTCGCTGACATGGAACCTGCCACCCCTGCCTTAAACTGCAGCGCTGGCAGGTGCAGGCTGTGGGATACTGGATTCCAGGGTGCCCCGACACATGCTTCAAGGGCCCAGCTATGGGAGACAGCAGCCCACAGAGGGTCAACATAGCGGATCTTGGAAGTATGACACGTCCACAAATGCGGTTCATTTTCGTTGTTTCCGCAGGTTGCTTGACCCTCGATGGGTACATTGAGCTGTGCTGTTTCCTGGGCACGGCCCGAAATTTGTTTGCCCCGATGGATCCAAACAGGTGCTGCCACTCGGGAGATGGGCGAGAGATGCCTGTGGTGAGGTGCAAGATGCAAGGGAGGCCTCTATGGGTATCACCAGACGGCCCTGGGGGGAATATTAGCGCGCCGGGCATCTTTTTTTGACTATTCCCGTGCCTGTTTTTGCTCCCCCTCACCAAAAAATCTGGACTACCTTCTCGCAGTGTCTAAGAATCTGGCCCATCCTTTGCACCCAGTTTATGATGATGGCAAAGGTTGGAAGTGGTGGGTGTGACATTTTGTGTTGTTGAATTCTCATATTTCGGCTTATGCAAGGTGCTCTGCATGGAAGGTTTGCGGTCTAGTGCGGTCTACTTGGGGGACTTCCTGAGGTGAGGATAAACTTGGGGCTAGAGGTAGGATACTTACTACAAAGGTAGCGCGCCGGGCATAGGCCGGGCACGCGCCGGGCAAACATTCCCCCCTGGGATCTGTTGTTGTCTGCCCATGCAATTGGATTTCGATGCGGTACCCACAGCATGTGGGATGGCAACGTCCCCATGCTTCAGTATACCCACAACACAGGATGGGGGAAGTGTCTCCATGGTTCGTTTTGCCCGTTGAATAGGACTGCATGCCCTGGCTCATGCTCACACGGATGTGGGCTGGGGGTAGTGTCAATATGGTTGTACCTGCAGGGACCAGGGCAGTGTGACCATGTCTTATTGTGCCCCAGGCAACCCCCCCCCCCCTTTATGGCCCAAGATGGTGCTACTTGACCAAGGCGTTGAGGCCATCTCTTTCCATGATTGGGACCCCGAGACGGCAGGGGTTGCATGATTCATTCCCTTGCTTGGGCCCCCCAAGGCCAACCCCCCCCCCCAAAAAAAAACAACCTGTAGGCAGCTCAAAAATCGAAGTTTTCAAAACTTGTTTTTGTTATATTGTGACCACCCAAAATGACCATCCAAGGTATGTAAAGCATGTTTTAGGCTGTATTTACGTGTTTTTCACCCTATTTGGGTATTAGGTCCGGAGGGGGGGGGGGGGGGCTCCCAAGGGATTGGTACACACAACCTGCTTATGCAGTTTTTCACCCCGGACAGCCCAAAAATCGAAGTTTTTGCAACTTGTTTTTATGATATTGTGACCACCTAAAATGACCATCCAAGGTATGTAAAGCATGTTTTAGGCCGTATTTACGTCTTTTTCACCCTATTTGGGTATTAAGTCGGGGGGTCTTGGGGTCTCCCAAGGGATGGGTACACAACCTGCTTGTGCTGTTTTTCACCCCGGACAGCTCAAAAATCGAAGTTTTTGCAACTTGTTTTTATGATATTGTGACCACCTAAAATGACCATCCAAGCTATGTAAAGCATGTTTTAGGCCGTATTTACATGTTCTTGACCCTATTTGGGTATTAGATCCGGGGGGGGGGGGGGTCTCCCAACGGATTGGTACACAACCTGCTCATGCAGTTTTTCACCGTGGGCAGCTCAAAAATCGAAGTTTTCGAATTTTTATTCTTCTGATACCGTGATCACCTAAAATGACCATCCAAGGTATGTAAAGCATGTTTTAGGTTGTATTTATGTCGTTTTTTCCCTATTTTGTGTGTGTGTTGCTTGGAGTGGATTCTCTGCGAGGTGCGCTTGCCGAAGGCAATAGAATTTTGCAAAACATTTTTTTGATATTGTGACCACTTACAATGATGAAATATGCTATGTAAAGCATGTTTTAGCCCCCTTTTATGTGTTTTTCACCCTATTTGGGTGTTGGGGGGGGGGGGCTCCCAAGGGGTCTAGGGCACAACCTGCTTATGCAGTTTTCCCGCCTCAGCTGCTCAAAAATGGAAATCACCTCGCAGAGGTTGTTAGATCAAAGCCAGGCAGGCGTATATAAGGGTAAACGCCACATACCCCCCCATTTTGGCTTTTTTGGGCCTATTCGCGTACCCTACCCCAAGGGGTTGAATTGTTAGTTTTACCCCTTGTAAAATCATTATTTTGTCCAATAAACGCATCCCCCAATGAGTTCTTGGTCCGGACCCCCCCCATACCCCCCCCACTTGAAACCCACTTTTTTGAGGTTTTGAGGGAGGGTTGGGGGTGGGGGGGGGGTCAAAAATGTCGTAAAAATGACCGCCCCTTTTTTTGGGTCAAAAAACATGAATCTTTTGGTTTTTTTCAATTTTGAGCCAAAAAAGTGTTTCCGGGTCCCAACTCCATGGGGTTTGTATGGGGCGGAGTGGGACGAGCGCTGATGCAGTTTATGCACTTTTCAGCCATTTTTGCTATGTTGGCGGTTTTGGCAACCTCGGTGACCCCGTGGTACCCACTCTGAGGGGTGCGAGTGGGGATGTTGTGACAGTATATGCATGCTAGGATACGGAAGGACGTTTTTTGCAGTCTCTAGCCTTGCTTAGGGCCGTTCACAACCCGTGCCAAAGACGCGAAATGACTATTTCCACCAATAATGGCCTAGTGAATGGGCCGGTACACAACCTGCTTATGCTGCTTTTCACCCTGGGCAGCTCAAAAATCGAAGTTTTTGAAACTTACTTTTTTGATATTGTGATCACTTAAAATGATTATCCAACCTATGTAAAGCATGTTTTAGGCCGTATTTACATGTTTTTCACCCTATTTGGGTATTGGGCCGCGGGGGGGGGGGGGGGGGCTCCCAGGGGATTAGTACACAACCTGCTTATGCAGTTTTTCACTCTGGACAGCTCAAAAATGGAAGTTTTTGAAACTTGTTTTTTTGATGTTGTGATCATTTAAAATGACCATCCAAGGTATGTAAAGCATGTTTTAGGCCGTATTTATATGTTTTTCACCCTATTCGTGTATTAGGCCGCGGGGGGGGGGGGCTCCCAAGGGATTGTTACACAACTTGCTTATGCCGTTTTTTACCCTAGGCAACTCAAAAATGGAACTTGTTAAATGCAATTGTTAGCCCGCGGACAAGGGGCCCTTGGCGCGGGCCGCCGCCACCCACATTGAGCATTGTGTCCGATCCATCTACTGCCCAAGCGGAGCCGCTAGCCTTGCTACGCTAGTGGTGCCCCACTCAGCAATGTGTGTGGGCGAAGCGTGGACCCGCGTGACCACCAGCGTTTGGTGGTCGTGTGGCAACCCGGGAGTGGAAATGCGGTACACAATGTGCAATGTGGGGTGTTCCACTTGTTTGTTTGTTTGTTTTACAACCCTATATTGGTCGGTGGTATTGCGCAACACACAAGGCAGGCTTCCAATGGGGACCTCGAGAAGGCATGGGTTATGTTACGGGGCGTCAACCTTGGGGCCAGGGTTAGGTAGCCACTATGCCCACATGTTGGCCATTTCTGATTTTGTCCCTGTGCTAAGCAGTGGGAGCCATTGATTTCTCCTTAGAGCATTGGGAGCCATTGATTTCTCCTTAGTAGCGGGGGACACTTGTTAAATGCAATCGTCAGCCCGCGGACAAGGGGCCCTTGGCGCGGGCCGCCGCCACCCACATTGAGCATTGTGTCCGATCCATGTACTCCACAAGCGGAGCCGCTAGCCTTGCTACGCTAGTGGTGCCCCACTCAACAATGAGTGTGGGCGAAGCGTGGACCCGCGTGACCACCAACGTTTGGTGGTCGTGTGGCAACCCGGGAGTGGAAATGCGGTACACGGTGTGCAATATGGGGTGTTCCACTTGTTTGTTTTTTTTCACAACTCCATATTAGTCCGAATTGTTACGCAACACACGAGGCAGGCAATCAATGGATTGGTACACAACCTGCTTCTGTTGTTTTTCGCCATGTACACCTTTGTTGCATTGGAATCCGACAGCATTTACACATTGTGGGAACCGGATCTCGATTGTGTAAACATTTCCATTGTCTAATATCGTTTGGATTTTTGTTGTGCAAACATGCTTGCATTGCCATTCGGCTTGGCTACATTGTGTCTTGGGTTGAATGCATTGGGTTGCCATTACATATATCTCATTTGTATGAATTGGCCCTCCATTGTGTGAATTGGCTTGGATCTTGATTTGCAATCTCCATTGGGTGAGCTAGCTGGGATCTTCATGTTTTCTCTAAGTTTGGAACGTCATTGTGTGACGTAGATTGGTCTTGAAGTTTTGCGGTGCGTGCGGGAATTTTTTTGGGTGATGTGATGTGATGTAGATGTAGACACTGTGATATAAATGTAGACATCACCGTTCAAGAGACTCCAAGTAGCTGCAGTATCAAATTGGTCGGCTTGGGCGTGTTTTGCTTGTTTTTCAGTCTCTACCATAACAAAAATGTCGCATAACAAACACTGCAAGTATGCAAACCGAGTCAATCAGCAAACACGGGCCAGATTTCACGTGGCAGTTCATGACCCTGTGCCAAGCCGAAGGATTGTATCATGGTATGTGAATAGAATTGCTTTTTTGCTCCGGCATGGTAGTTGCTCTTTGTGATGCTGTAACATAAGGTTTGATGCATGGTGCAATGTTGTGTGTTGTTTGTTGTTGGGTTTGTATCATTGTTGTGGTTATTGAACACCATTGATGGGTTTGCCAGTACTCATGTGATTTGGTAGGGATTGAACAATTAATGAAGGAATGGGAATCACAGACCATGAACAACATCGTGAGGCTGAAAGGTATGTGTGGACGTAGATTGTAGGAATTTCATGCTTGCCTTTTCTTCATTGTTGTTTTGGTATCATGGTTGTGATTATTGAGCACCATTTATAGGCATGCCAAACCCTTTGTGTGCGTTGTTAGGGATTCAACAACCAATGAAGGCATGAGAAGTGCCAACCATCACCAAAATGGTGACATTCAAAGGTATGTGACAGTGTTATCATAGGAATAGCTCTTTACAACTGTAATTTGTTGCCTTGTGTGTTGGAACGGCATGGTGCAACCGGGTAGTTTTTTGATGGTAAGCTGCGACACATGATGTGTGCAGGTTGTTGTTTGATCATCGTGGTCTGAATTTGCTTCGTATCAAATTGTCAAGTGCAGCACAATTGGTCTGTTTCCAATTGGCCAACCACTTATCCTCCAAGTTTGAGTGGCAGCAAATTGGCCGTGGGTATGATTTTTGTGTCAAAGTGTGACGTTCTGCATCGTGTTGATAATGATAATTGGGTATGATTTTTGTGTCAAAGTGTGACGTTCTGTATTGTGTTGGTATTGATACCCATTTCTTACTCCGACTCATAGACGATTTGTCATACAACTCAGAGAACGATTCTACAGTCAACGGCATGGCACAATCCGAGCCCCGGAGCGAGTTTAAGCAACCACCCAGACATACAGGTAGGCCGTTGTTTGTTTTTCTGCCGTGAGAATCAAATAGTTCAAAAAGTTCAAAAAGTTCATCAAATGGCGTATGTTTCTCTAGGTAATGATTCAGCACTTGTTTTCCGTGGCAACCGTTGTGATCAAAGCAACACCAATGAATCTCATGGACCAAGAGTACTATGACTTCCACCCTCTTCTCGGTATCGTTGCATGTACACTACGTCATTTTCCATGTACCCTCGTTTGCATAACAAATATGTTTACACTTGCATTGCACCTTAATAAGATTTACTCACTATGCCATTGTATATTGCAGATCACAAGGATCAGGAAGCACTGGGAGACTTGATTTGTTCTGTGACCGTTGGAGGGGTTGGCCAAAGTCGCATGCGGCACAACGGCCAACAAGTCATCGTACCGCTGGTGGATGATGAGATGCTGATCTTCCACCGCGCAGTTCTGCACGACGTGCAGCAAAGGACAGCACACCGGGGGAACATTACCATGCGCGAGGACACTCCAGGGCTTCCAAATCAAAGCCAAATCAAAAGTCCGGCCATTCGGCCCCCGCAAGTCGGGAACGACGGCAAGGCGGGGCCTCCAGGGTACGTCGGAAAGACCGCCACTCAACCCCTCTATCCTTGGTTCTACAAGTACATTTTGCTTTGAGTAATTTACCATCATCTTACAACCCTAATTGGAATGGGATCCATTTTTTTGGGATGCTCATAATAAAAGCAGGCAAGTTTCTATGAATTTGGTTTATGTAATTTTCACAACGCGATCCCATTCAACAATGCATTGCTCACGGCGGATTCTCTGCGAGGTGGACTTGCCGAAGGCAATAGAATTTCCGAAACTGTTTTTTTTTGATACTTTGACCATCCAAAATGATCAAATATCCTATATAAAGCATGTTTTATGTGTTTTTCACCCTATTTGGGTGTTGGGGGGGGGGGGTTCCCAAGGAGTCTAGGGCACACACAACTTGCTTCTGCAGTTTTCCCGCCTCGGCAGCTCAAAAATGGAAATTTCCGAAACTGTTTTTTTTTGATACTTTGACTATCCAAAAATGATCAAATATCCTATGTAAAGCATGCTTTAGCCCCTCTTTATGTGTTTTTCACCCTATTTGGGTGTTGGGGGGGGGGGCTCCCAAGGTGTCCAGGGCACAACCTGCTTATGCAGTTTTCGCGCCCCTGCAGCTCAAAAAAGGTTGTCCCTCTCCCCTCTTCGAGGTGCCTTGCCGAAGGCAATAGAATTTGAGAGCAGGGTGAGGTCCTTATATTGGATTGTGTGCACATGATATGGGTTTGGGGGTGGTGTCTCAAGGCTTGCTTGTTCCCACAGAATGGGATGGGGGAAGTGTCAAGCGGTGTGTTTCTACCCCTCGGCATGGGAGGGGCTAGGTTTGTCCATTTATTTGAAATCTGTAACGCGTGCTGCCAAATTTTGGCCCTCTTCCCATCCTTTGTCTGGTGCTTTGTATATAGGGAATCCGGCAGCAAGAGAATGCACAATTTGTGTGTGCCATTTTCCACATCCATCGCTCGGATTCACGACATTGGATGTTTGCCATCCAGGCAAACCGTCAACAACATGGCAGCGATGCTGTTTTTGGTGATATGCTTGTAGGCTTGTATGACAAAAACGTAAAGCCCCAAAATTGCGATTGCCACGCTCGCTTGACAATTTTTTCAGGCTCCTTTGGCGCCCACTATTTGTGGCTTATGGTGGCGCAGATAATGGGTCCCAGGACCCACGCTTAGAGAAGTGCCCTTGAGGCTGAGGAAATGTTTACGAACTTTCAGGCGGAGGCTGAGCATTGGCTGAGTTTTACTGACAATGAGGGGCAATGAGGTGCCATGCAATCCGTACTCCCCTTTGCATGGTCCCCCCTGAAGGGGGGGTCAATTGGTGACTGTTCCTCCCGGGGATTTTGGGGGGGGGCGTTGCGCATTCTGGGGGCACTCTCCATGTATGAAGGCGTTGGGAAGTTGTGTTTTCGGGTGGGGGGGAGTTGGAGCCTACTTTCTAGGGCCCCTTCCCTCAGCAGGAGGGCTCGCGTAATCAGGGCCCTTGCCAATCCGCTGACATCGGTAGGGGAGTGTGGGGAGCGCTTGCCATAAATGCTGAGTAAGTTCGGGTGGTGGTGGTGGGGGGGGGGGGGTGCTTTGGGGCGTTGGGCGCTCTGTGATTCCAGCAACAATCACACAGTCTATCATCACCTTGAAAACGCGGAATTTTTTTGCGGGGTCGCCTGCAAAGTCTTCCTTCGCATTGCTTTGTTTTGTCGCAAAATTGTGGCCCAATTCACCGCCAGTCCGATGCCAGACCCTCCTCCCTCCCTCTGGACTCACTCGTTGCCCCCCCTGCATCATCACAGGACGGGCACCGCGACTTTCAGTTTTGATCAATTCATAAATGTTGCGTCGATGCTCACGATATGACGCGGTGCAAGCGCACTGCATACTGCCCCTGTGGCAACAGTGCAGGCTCAGGTCTTCAAGGGGTTGACAGGGCAGGGCTTGCAAGCCTTCACAGGTTGGAAGGGAAAGTCTCGTCTGTGCTGTGGCAACTGGTGGTAGATTCAACAGCATGCAACGAACGTGGACTGCCCAGGGAGCAAGAGACAACGCCTAGTCCAAAAGGCATAAACCCGTCAATCATGCGTGATAGGGTCTGTGAGAGTGATCGATTGATCGATTGATTGGTGGTTTGATATCCGTCAGAGTTGATGACCGATGGCGGTGGTGTGTGGCATGCCACCCAAAGGCAACAAATCGGATTCGTGTTCCCTTTCCCCATCTAGTGTATGCCCAACAGTACAATGGCCCGGGCTGTATGGCGATGATGCATTCAGTTGATGTAAAATAAGACTTCCTTCGCCATCTCGAATGCGCAGTTGGTCCAGCCATATGTTGTCTTAGTGGTCAAGTGTCAGGTGAAGTTGTAAGTTCTGACACTCTGAAGTATAACACCCTTGGGCCAGGGATGAATGGGTTATTCTGTGAAAGATTTGTTGGTCGTATTTAAACCAAAAGTTGGGAGCGTGCTTCTGGAAGGTGCAAAGGACCCCAGCGCCCCCGCTACGAAATACAAATGCGTGTGCACGACCAGTACTGTTCAGTACAAAGCAGAGGTGCCAAGCAAAAGTCGAAGAAAAAAGCTCTTCAGTGACATGTCATAGGCGCCTTTCGCTGCAGTAGAAGCGGATACAGAGAGTGCAATGCGGTCCCACTGCACCTAAGTCCTATGAACTAAGTCTGGTCTGCTCACATATCAACAGTCATCTGTAGCCCCCCTCCCCCGGTGGACTCCCAAGTCCACCCGAGGCAGCTCGGAGAGGGAACGGGGAAATGGACAATATAATAGGCAGGTCATATGACCAGTCTGCGCAATAGTCACCGCAGGGCCCCTCATGGCGTATATGCCAGGAGGCATACCAGCTATTGTGCCAGTTAGCTGAGCGCCAGACAACGAGGTCCTGTACAGTGTTGGCCACGGACTGTGGCAGGCGTCGTGCAATGAATATGACCCACGCCAGCGTGCGCTCAACGTCCCAGGGCGTTTTCGCAAGCAGGCGATGCACTGCGGCGCGCATCGACGTGCGCACAGCCAGCAGCCGGTAGGACGATAGCACAGCTAACTGCATCCACATTGCTGCAGACATCAAAAAAGCGCCCCAGGAGTTTAAAACGCCATAGTATTAGACAGGGCCGACAGAAAAAAGTTTGTGGTTCGGCTGGTGCTGGTCGCCCAGAAACAGCGCCCCCCCCCCCACCTGGGCAGCCCGAACGCCACGGACCTACAAAGTAAGTGTTCTTAGGATAATAGTACCAGTCTTGCCCATGCGCCCCTCGGTGTACAATAAAGTAAGCAGCACAGAATGTGCGTCCCAACTAGAGTACCTGGGGCTTTCGCATCACCAAGTGGAGCGAGAGGCCTTAAGCACGAATCATCATCAGGCCAGTGGTACCACAGGATTGGTGGTCACATACGCACATCTGAGATTGGCCCAGGCCATCAAAAAAGGATGCCAAGAACCATATCCCTTGCCCTCACCAGCAGCAAAAGCACGTGTATATGGTCTGGCTTGGGCCAATTCATTGAAAAACCCATCACCACCCCCTGACCCCGGGGCAACCCCCGCCAGCAGAGAAGCTGCTAACCAAGAAAACTGCTTGGCTGGGTTGGGGGTGACCTTGTATTCTGGGATGTCTGGGGGCAAGACTGGGGGGATGGGTGGGTATACTGTCTGCGGAAAGGGACCCTCTCCACCATTATGAACGCTGTCGGAAATGTCTCTCTGACCCTTCCCTGCCCAGTAATGCCCATGTCGTGGAGAAAGAACGCCCAGGAATTCGCCTACCTCTTTACTGTTGTTAGTGGCCACTGTGTTGCTGAGAGCTCAGCAGCTTGTGTGGGGTCGGGGGCATTTCGTTGGTTTGCTGGACGCCGGAGCTCTGGGGGTTCGCTGCGTGTGTCTTGGGGCTGAGGTGTTGTTCTGCGTTCCTGCACTGTGCTTTTTCACAACTTCAGCTGTTGCTCTGGTGCATGTTTTGAAGTTGAAAGGTCCATCATGCGCTGCTGTCCAGGGACAGCTAAGTCCTCAGGCTAACGAAAGGTTAGGAATCTCTCATGTCTCCCAACAAACCTTGCACCAAATGCTCGCAGGGTTCTAGCTGCCCCCAGGGGGGCACCATATACACCACACCACCATAGAAATGGGGCTCATGTTAAATCAGGCCTACGAGACAGCTTTGTTGCCCACTGGGTGCAAGTCATTTCTCCAGGCAAAAGCTCAGACTGGGTAGAATGGAGGCATCACAAGCTTGGTGAACTGTCAATAAAATATGAACAATGGGTAAAACTAACGCAAGAAAACGTAAACTATATCTACGAATTTTAGAAACAGAAGCCTCTACTTGGCAAGCACTGCAAAAAACCAGACTTTTTCGGATTTTTGGCTCACGCTCCCAAACTCCGTTGCTGATTTTTTTTTGTTCAGTCATATGGGAGACTGTTCTGCTACGTTTTTGTGTGCAACAACACATAAGAATTTTTTCTTTGCCAGAAAAAGCTGGATGTTGAAGGATCGGGACCACAAAGGTCAAAGGAAACAGAGACAGAAACAGCATAATCCTTGGTCCTTGATTCCAGAGCAACCAGCAAAAAGGTCCAAGGTATCCAACATCCCATAATCTCCCTGTGTTTCCGCATCCGAACCCTTACCCACAGACACACCAGACCATACCACCAGCCCCCCTGCACACAACAAACCCAAATACCCTTCCCCACTTCACCCCTTCATTCTCAGAATCAACGACGTCCACCATCGACCCAAGACCATGCACTGAAGCCTGACCCCTGACCCTAACAATCCCAAGTACAATGAGCACACACCTCACAACAGAACAATGAGGGCTGTGGCACACGCATGTGCAAGATCAGGCCCACCATTGCCCCCAACGCATCAGCACCGGCGAGCGGCAAACGCTTCACACGGAGGCCAGCCTGCACCATCTGCTGTATGGCGCCCACGGCCACATCCGTGCCAACTCCACCAACTACAGTTCCATGATGAGCCGCGGCCGCGTCTTAGCCAACTCCGCCAACTACACGTCCATGATCAGCCGCAGGGCCACCCTGCATGGCACACAGCAATGTAGCTAGGACCCACCGCGAGGGGCAAGGGGAGGAAGAAGGGGAGGGGGGCGGAGAGCCAGGGGGAAGGGGAGGGAGTGAGCGTATGGGGGCGAGGGGCAGGAACCCCAATCCTGCACAGACCCAGGTGGCATACCACGCAGATGACTCCTGCACCATCAAGGCGCATACGGACAAGCACCCCCCCCCCTCCCCCAACACAGACTGCCCAATGTCCAGATTGCAACCATACGCCATTTCATCTCAGTACTTCCACCCTACGCCAGAGAGATCTCATGAATTTGTCGTTGTCCCCCCACCCACCCACCACCAAGCAATATGCTTCTGTTCCAGCCCAGCCCAGAGTGCCCATGACCCGTGATTGGACTAATCAATGAAGTCCAGACCTTAACCCAGAAGCCGAGCTGCACCCTTTGACGTCATACCATGTGTCATAGACCAATTCCAGCACAGCCCTGCCAGATCAGCACCGCTCAGAGGGCGTAGCATGAACCCTCATCTCTGTTCAGGGACCACCTAACGCCTAACTTTGTGCAAGGGCGCTGCCCTGCACTGTTTTTTTTTTCCTTCACGCAGTTGGAAAAAATGAATGCCCTGTTTTCTGGCAGTGTACTCACTGCAGTGCCGGCATGTTTGTACAAGCATGTACTGATACCACCTGCATGTGTCAACCAGGAAAAGAACATCTTGAGCCATGCACTGAGCTCAGCCCTGCCCCGCCCAGCACAACCCTGATGCCCTGATGTGACACAACTGGCATCATGCAGTTCAACCTGTTCTGTTGCCGCACTCTCACAGGCTCAGCGGTTGCAACATAGCCTCTGCCTTTGGTGTACTTTCGTTGATGATTCTGGCACTGATTTTCGCATAATCAAATTGACGATGCTGGTTGTGGCGTTCCAAAGTTCCCTGTGGGGACACAATTTTAGGACCGCTTAGCATCCTTCTGGGTGGGGTTGGGTTATGAGACGGTGGTATTACAATGTCGGGAAACCGGGGGGGGGAGGACTCATGTGACCAGGTGCAGAGATTTGCAAAAGGATTCAACCAAGGGCAAGCACTTTCCTTACACTGGAACACTGGAAAATGGTTGGAATTGCCCTCCAGCTGGGTTGCATTTTACTCTCCTCTCGTTTTACCCACACAGCAAAATGCAGCGTTGAATTGAATACAGCAGGAGGGGTTTTGTTGTTCTGTGTGCATCGTTTTGCCCAAAATGACTGCGCATTTTATGAACACCAGATATGTCTGAGACCAACAGCAATTGTGGTGTAAGCCTACACCGGACTCCATGTTTGTTTTACCAAACACTGTTCAGAGGACAATATAAAACAAAAACAGTGGGCATGTTCGCCAAGAAAGAGCGTGGTGAGGGACAAAACCCCTCAATTTGCCCACATATCTCTTTTTGAAAGGGATGGTATACAAATATTTCCAGAAAGGATTCGCATTGTTGTTGATTAAGGCGAATTTTTTCCCGCTCGCAATACAAGTGGAGAAATGGGATGCTTTACCTACAATTCAATTATACAACGTAAAAAAACCACAAAAAAATATCATAAGCAAAATTCACAAAAGGCAAAATAAAAAAACAATGGTATCTGACGCAAAATACCCCAGCAATTAAGCCTCGCCAATGAACATGCAGCTAATTTACCCAACTTACCACGGGCTTTTTTGGAGCAAAAACATGCATATTTGGGGCTAATTGGACCAAAAATTTTATTTTCATTTTAATTCTAATTTCATTTAAGGTTTCCAACCAATTTTACCAATTAATCGGAAAAGCCCGTCCCGGGAATAATCGGAGGTTCTTCTTGAAATAATGGGCATAATCGCTTGTTTTGAACCAATTAATCGGAAAAACCAGTTCCCAGCAATAATCGGATGTTTTTCTTAAAATGATCGGCACCATCGCTTATTTTGAAAACCAATTTTAACCAATTAATCGCAATGGTTGCAATCCTCCAGGATTGTTTTCAGTAATTTATTTTGACCGTGCTGTGCATCGTAAAGAGGCTTCGGTGGCAATAGCTGATGGTCAATGGTAAAATGTACTTTCTATACATAGTTTTGACCTTTGCACCGGAACTCGTATAGCCTCCTTTTTCGTGGATTGCCAAAATTTGGTACTGAAGGGCAATTAATCGGAAATCCTTGTTGTTCTGAAAACCAGTATTCGGAAAGGACGGCTGTTTTTGTAAAAATAATGGTCAAAACGGGTGATTTTTAACACCACCAAGTTCCAAACTTTACTTCCATTGCGATACAGGGGGTGGTAATAGTTCGTAAGTGTAAAGGTTCGTTTTGTAGCAGTTCGTATGGGTGGCGTTCCGAATTGCTGCATGTAGAAACCGCCAGCTGTTACGAACCGCTGCAGCAACGAACTAAAACCGCGCAGATGTGTTCCGGGATTGGTCAAATTTGGGAAAGGAGAACAGAGGCTTTTGTATCGCACTCTGTTGAGCTTTTGTGGTCATAATAGTAGTAATAATGATGATAGTAACAATAATGATCAATAACATTCATAATTTTTGTGTCTTCAGTCATGCAGCGCTTCCTCACAAAGGGAGGCTAGTCCATGAACGACGCTCTGGCTGCAGTGGTCTCACAGTCCCAGAGCAAGAAGGTCTCCACCAGTTCTAAGGCCCGTCAATACAAGAGCTCAGCGCCGAGGACTTGGCTAGAGTGGACGCCGGCGCAAAAGTCCCTTTGTGTGCAACTGTTCATGGAAGGTAACTACAACCACGTTGTGCTGCGTTACGGGTGTCAAGCGCCGCCCCTTAACACGCTTCGCACTTGGGCTGGCAAGCTGCAGGAGGGTGAGCCAGTGGAAGGGTACGGCACCAACTCAGTTCTCAGCCGCACAGAGGAGGACACCATTCTGAAGTTCATCAAAGAGTTGAAGTATGAGGCTGCCGTGATTGACCTGGACACCCTTGCGGCGCTTGGAAGAACAGTCGCTGAGAGGTCTCTTTGGCCTGGTCTTGCTCTTGTTTTGGACCGGCAATGGGCTGCAAACTTTCGTCGCAGGCACAAGATGGGTTGTCTCAAGAAGATCACGACTGAGCGGCTGCCTTCTACAGTGTCTGACTTAGCGCGCGACAACAAATGGAGACGTGACTTCTTGGACCTCGTTGAGCAGCCTCAAAAGTATGGTGTGTGTATTCGTGAAGGTGAACCCCAGTCGCTGCCGGCGTGGGCGCAGTTGCGCCTGGACGAGATGCCCCTCCAGTACGCGCCCAAGTTGCGCGGAGGGTATGCAGCCGGAGAAAAACAGGTCAGACACTACAGCAGCGCTGACAAGCGGCAGGCCACGGCCACGCCTGTGGTCAACCGTGAAGGCACCGTAAAGGTACTACAAGTGTTGCACAGAGGAAAGACAAGTCGCTGCCATGCGCGTCTCGACCTGTCTCAGGGCCTGCCATCCTACATGCACGAAGACCACGCGGAGAAGAAGTGTCAGACTGGCGACACGCTCAAACGCCTCAAGCTCGACACTGAAGTGGCGAAGGACAGACGCGACCATGGCGTCGCGCAGAATTACCCGTGTGTCGCCATCATGGACTGGGTTGGAAGCCATCTCGACGATGACGAGTTGAAGCGCGTCGATGATGCTGACATCAAGTTGGCCAATTTATACTACTTTGTGGCGCAGCCACACATATATGTTTTCTTTGGCCGCGCTCGTCGCGGCCATGTCAGCAATGTTGGCGATCAGGTCATCAATCCAAGCATGAGAGCATGGTTGCGCGACAGACTGAAGCGTCGCCACATTGACCATTGCCTGAAGATCCACGATGGACTGCTGCCAAAGCACTCCAAGCTGGATAGCAACGAGCGTACGATGAAGGCGCTCCTTGCAACTTGGCTTGCTGAATGGGCAGCATCTCTTTTGACAACCACACACGTCCTCGGCAGCTGGAACATGGGTTTTACAGAGGTGCCAGTGACAGAATCTGTAGATGATGTGGACCTCCCCTGCCCTTCAGCAGCCATCCCCATGCCTGCACCTCTGCTGTCTGTTGTTCCTGGTCATATTTCAGATTCAGAGGAAGCCTCGGAGGCACAGGCAGAGGCATATGAAGCCTCTGGGGCAGAGGTGGAGGACAACATTGACGTCCTGTCAGTCCTAGGCACACCACCTGTACAAAGAGCAGCAAAGAGGAGGGCTGAGACCCGGTTGGACAGACTTGCCAAGATGGTTTCGTGCTGCACCACGTGATGTACATGCTCAGCGTGTGGCCAGGGAGAACAGGCAAAGGGCAAGGGAGGCCCGGGAGGCAGTGCAGACTTCGGATGATGAAGGCACTCTGAGCTGTGCAGTGTTGCTTACCATGAGTGAAAGAGAGTAGTACCTCCTGTTTCCTCTTGAACAACACCGAATCGATCAAAGTGAATATGTGGTTCATCCTTTGCAATAGCGACATGTCCCTCAAAGGGCAGTGAAGTCTGTAGGGTTGGACGATTTGCACACAAGAGCACTTTTTTTCGGGGGCATTTTTCCTAATTCACGCGAGTTGCGCACGGCAATGGTGGTCAATAAAAAGGCAGGAACTCTGACCACTTCAAAGATTAAAAACAATATAAAAAAAACAGGATTTTCAACATAGAAGTGAGTGACAAAAACAAACAAACAATATTTCAGTAGGTAAAAAAAGCCCGCATTTTGAATGCAGAAGTGAGTGACAAAAAGAAACAGGGTAGGTTCTTCAGCACAAAAAGGAGTGCAGGTTTTGAAGAAAAAAAAAGAGACAAAACATTTTACACGAATAGCAAGAGTGCAGGGTGTATAAAAAAAAGTGTAATGTTTTGAAAAAACGAGGAGAGAGAAATAGTACCAGTGTTGTACAAATGAGAACCCTAGGAGTTTTCGAAGAAGAAATAATGGTTCTACAGTAGAAGAATACTCCCTATAGTAGAAAAAGAAAAATTCAAGCAAAAGGAAGCATTCTGGTTTTTCAAACGGGATATCATAATGCATTCAAAATAGAAAATACAAAGAAACATTAAGGTAAACAAAAGAGGACGATGTCGTTACCAACCTTTACATGGAAAAACACCAGCCTTTTACCAACCGTTGCATGAAAAACACGTCTAAAATCACCTTTTACCAACCGCTGCATATATGAACTATTACCACCCCCTGTAGGCTCCATACGTGTTTTTTTCCGGGTAAATCATTATTTTTGAGACAAGATATTGTTGCACTTATAGAGTTCATGCGGTGCTGAAAAAAATTTGAAGGTGTATCCGTATCATCACTGATATTATTACTGCAATGCGCACAAATATGGCAGTCTCATAGTGCTTACCACTACTTTGTAATTGCGGCATTCTAAAAAAACATGAGGACAAACCTCAAAAATCACGTGTGTGGCATACAGATTACAGTGCGCGCGTGCCTTGTTGTGGTTTGTTTCTTGGGAACTCGACTGCACTCCTGTGCCTCTTTGTTTCTCAAAATCCGAAATCCAAAATCCCAATCGACAAACCTCGCAGGATCTTTAGACGGGGCACCAATAATAACACAATCTCGAAGACATAAACCCTGTTCAAAGATCGAAGTATCTTACAGCGCTCATTCACAGTTGGCATTCGATGCTTCTTTATTATTCACAGACTGTCAGCGCGATTGCGACTGCGACTTGCGATTTACGCGCTGCTGCGCTGCTGCTGTTCGAAGCCATAACACTACCCCCCCGTTGAGACCTCGAAGAGGTCTCACTCACCTGGGCGGGCGTCACAATGTCGAATACAGAGCAGGCCCAGAGAGAAAAAAACTTTTTGGGCCTCGACATGTGTTGGCTACAGAAGCATAACAGTGGACCAATCCTGGTCGAAACAGTGGACCAATCCTGGTCGAAACTCACACACCGAGGTGCAGTCATGGTACACCCGTCGTCAGCGCCTCATTCCTACGCCGTGTTCGACTCTGCCACGGCTGTGGCTCTCGGCGGAAGCTGCAGAAGACAACCTCGCCAGGCACACTGCACGGGCGCTGTACCCGCAGCAAGGCTGTGGGCACGTCGAACCATAACATACTGACGCGTTCCCGTGGGGGGCCGGCCACGGGACGCTGCGTCGACACGCACAAGTGAGCAGGCAGGCAAAGCACTACGCTCACAAGGGCATCAATACGCTCGTGTCATGTGACAAAGCGTTTCAGGATCCTTGCCACTCTGCAACAAGGGAACGAAAGTATGTACAGCAACACATCAGGATATGTACACATGGGGTTAAGACTGGACTGCGGTAAAGGCATTACAGGACAATAGACACTCAGTCCCAACTCATATCCCAATCCCAGGTCCGACCCTCTCAGTGGCTGGTGGGGGCGGGGGCTCAAACACAACCCATGCCCTGCTCAGTCCGGACCCTGAAACCCTGCCAATAGGGGAGGTGTACCGCCCAGCCACAGGCGAGTTCCTGGGAACCAAGGGGCTCCAAGGCCTACCGACAGTGGCTCCCTATGCTCCCTTAACGGCAGGTCCGAACTCCCCTCTGAGCCAGAGATATGGCCCCGCCATTATCCCTCAGGAGTTGGTAGCTGAAAATGGGCTGTTTCAGCCCAAACTGATATTAGCTCCAAAATGTCCAAAATTGACCCCACGTCCGGACCCGCCAGAGGTAGGGACGAGGCAACTGACCCTATGCCCTTCGAGTACGAACTCCCTGGAGCCCTCACCCAACCTGGTTCCCTCTGAGGTCCCGGCATCAGGGCAACACGGATTCGTCAAGTGGGGTCATGATGCCAAAATCACCAAAATTGGCGTCATTCCCACGCGCGGCTCGCCCGGCCGGGGCAAGGCCAACGGCTCACAGGTTAGGCGGCAGGACCTGGGACTCATATCTGAGTGTACAACTTGGAATTAGGTCCGGGCTCCCTGTGGACATAGAGAAATGGGGCCGCCAATTGACCACACGGAAGGGGGAAATTGGGGTCCCAAAATGGGGTCATTTTGGCTGCTCGAGATGAGCCAAAATTCGGGGTGCTCCCAATAGTATATCTCCACGCCGGCTTGGAGATCGGATCCGCCATTCCATACGCGATCCACCAGGAGTCCAACGGAGACTCCCATGCACTTGGCTCTCAAAGATCTCCATGCCACTTGGCGTGGTGATGATCCCAATTGGGTCCACAGATGCCAAAATTGCAAAATTGCCCACACTCACTTTGGGCTAGCACCTTAACGAAGGTGGCTCCGCTTCGCCCACGTGGTGTGTGGACCATGGGGACCATTACTCATAACACCCATGTCATATATGGTCCATTGGTCCATGCGTCCGGCGTGCACGAAGGTTAGAACATGGTGCACGGCGGGCAGCAAAAGTTGAAAATTGCTCAAAATGGTCAAAAATGCGCACACTCATGGTTGGGGCAAATGAGGCACATGCCCGACTTGGACCGGAGTATGCCATAGGATTGGTATCAAGTCATATGTGTCCAACATATCTTTTGGGCGTCGCCCAACTCCTCCGGTTTTGGGAATGGCAGGGTCGCCAAGTGAGCCCATGATTTGGGATAGTCCCAAATCGCCAACATGGCGGCCACGGTGTGCCAAGCCCAAGAGGAGTTATTCGCCGGGTCCAAGATATGTTGGGCACCGAAGTATGTACCCTCATATCATATTTGGGTCATGATGTCAATTGAGCGCAACGTTGAGATACACGGTCGCCACTTGACATCATGACGGGCCAAAAACGGCAAAATTGGCACAAGCACACACAAAAGTGCCTTGAAAGGTGCACAATTATATTATAATATCTTCGGCTTGGATCGTGCAATCACTTAATCCTTCTAAACACAATGACTTGACACCAATGACCTTCGATCCCACATATGTGCTCCACTTGGGGCGCCTTGAAAGGTTACGAGCGCTACTTCCCAAGTGGGCACATGAAATTATGGAAAATTGCAAAACACACACCTTGCTCCCAACGCATCGCTTCGGGATCGCCACACAAGCTTCCCTTCACGAAGGTTAGGCTTGCAATTGATCGTAGGGAGTATGGAGAAGGGGCTTGCACAATATGAAGTCCATTGGCGGGTTTGGCTTGGAGCGATGGACCCGCCAAATGGGCACGCAACACAACACAAGGCACATACTCCATATTGCCCAAAAAGGTAGCTCCCCCCACGATATGTCATGCCCCTCCAAGGGAATAACTTTGTGTCAATCGCTCATAGGAACTCAAGGAGAGTTCCTATGCAACACCAACACTCGCGCGCTACACTCGAAAGTTATCTTAACGCACGCAATATCATGGCCATAGAGTTACAACGCAAACTCTACCCTCTTGACCATGATCCATTACACTAGCGCGCACGTGTGGAGACGCAAGGCATATAATGCTTCCTAAATTACGTCGGGAGTATTGTGAATACATCCCACGTTTCCTTATTGTCATTCCTCGCAAGCAACACGAGATATGACCTTCACAAGTGGCCTCACGAATCAACTTTGTTTTGCCCATATCTTTAAGACAAATGGAGGGCAGGATAAAAGGAAAGTTGATTCGTGCATAGGGAAGCACGTAGGTTCACTCGAAAGAGGTCAAATCAAGTGCGGGGATGTCGAAGTCGAAAATCCGATTTCGACATCCTGAAAAATTCGGATTAAGGTTGCGAGTGTAGAATGTGAAAATTGCGGATGCATCAACGCAATTCCTGAAGACTTTAGAGCCTTCGTCACGGATAGCGTTAAAATTTCCATTATAAACAGTTAAACTGGCGGTTACGGTAAAGTCGCGATCCAACCGCCAGCAGTCAAAACAGTGAATATCAGAACGGAAGCGTAAAAATTGACGGAAACAATATGAAAATAAAACCCTGTTGATTCCTGATATTCTGATATACAAATCTCCGCTGGCGGTGCATCGATTGCCGATGCGGGGCTTTACGGCACGGAACACGCTCCCGCCGGGCTCGCACCGGGCGTCAACGGGCGCCTTCCGTACATGGGGTTAGTGGACCGGAGACCGGTCTTCCCTTCCGTACTTGGGGTTAGTGGACCGGAGACCGGTTGTATGCCGTAACCTAGCCATGGGGTTCTGGGTACCGCTTCACCCCCCTCCTTAGAGCAAACCCTGGGGGGGGCTCGATAACACCCAGGCATGGCAGCGGGTACCCAGGACCATGTCCTGAAGGGGGGGTGTCACATCCTCACCTCAGGCTGATTCGCAGGTTAGGCTCCAAACTCCACAGTAAGACAGGTATGGTGCTGTAGGGTCTTGTAACTTCAAGTATAGTATCAAGTATCAAGTCCCGGGTCCTGGCGGCGATTGTTCGGCATCCAAAGGACCCGTTAACCCATACCAGGCGCACCGGGTGCCGGCTGCTACGGTCACCACCACAGTGGCAGTGGCATACACGGCCAACATAGGCGACACACGACGACCGAGGTGGTCCCACAGGTCGAGAGCGACCACAAAGATCCATCAGGCTACCCCAAGCTTCCCAAGGCCCGCCGACTGGGGAGAGTCTTCACGGGTCCTTCCTCGGGCGCACCATGTCCATATCCATACGACGCGAGTCCAGAGTGCTACAGCCGAACTCCTTAAGGGATCTTAAGGGAGCTCCTCCTTAAGGGATCGGGCATCAAGGCCGTCTTTTCCCTCGCCCTATTACCACGAAGGCCATACATGAGGGAGTCCTCATGCAGTGTGGGCGGAGGCGTCGACTCCTCAAACCACCAGTTTCCCAGGCAGACTGACCGAGGTCAGGAGCACCGGAGGCCGCCATCCGACTGCAAGTGCGTCTGCGAATCGGTAGGCTCACACTGGGACTGACAGTGGCGGACCGCTGGGAGTGTAGTCAGGCAACTGGGCTTCCCGCCTGGCGCCATCAGGATCTCCACACACAGCGAATAGGGCAACACCGTATCACAGGCACTCAAACAGAAGAAACTGTATGTAGGTACTGGTCCAGGCTGGACCCCAAGTAATAGCATGTAAACGGCGACTCAGGGCGCCTTCGTATCCGATTCCGTGAAAAACAGTCCACACCTAGTGATGGGCTAACATACAGATGCACATATCCTGGAGGGGCAGAAAAACAAGCAATAAATGGGGTAACAGGCGTGTAAACACACTCTGGACAGAGTGCCAAACCACGCCCCGGTTAGGATAAGGCATATGCAGGAGGGTGGACAGGAAAACGCCTGAGTTCAGGCCATATATAGTCTGCAGACACACGTCCACTGGTCTGGATTCCGCAAGTGCCATGGAACCAGACCACACACCAAAAATCGCAATGCCGATGACAGCGGCATCCGTTGCGCAACGTCGTATGGGCTTCAAGGCCCCAAGAGCTCAGAAATATGAAGGTCAGTCGCCCTACCTGGTTTCCCAAGGATTCAGCAGGGGGGGGGTCGACAAATAGAAGAAGAGAGGGGCCATCCTCCTCTGGATACAGCAGGGGGGGGTATATGGCCACTCTGATGGCAGGTCACCGAAAGATGGAAGAGAGCAAGCAAGTAAGGGACGATCCGTCGGCCTCACAAGCGCCTCAAAACGCATGAGGGGAGAGCTCAGGGCGCTGATCAGGCACCCCTGGCTGCAATCGCCCGGGTGAGTGCTGCCAAGTCCGAAACGTGGATCTTGGTCTTGTGCTTGCGGATGTACTCCATGAAGGGAGTATTAACCCGCGGCACGAACGAGGAGACGGGTTCCCAGGTATTGTGGGACGGCCCATAGCCTCGCCAA
The DNA here is from genome assembly GCA_964036045.1 of Eutreptiella sp. 'Long Island Sound 2002'. Lineage (NCBI taxonomy): Eukaryota > Euglenozoa > Euglenophyceae > Eutreptiales > Eutreptiaceae > Eutreptiella > Eutreptiella sp. 'Long Island Sound 2002'. The sequence continues at coordinate 173,437,569 of OZ038380.1, forward strand.
CGAACCTTGAACTCCAGACCTCCGGGTGCCGAGGCTTTCGGACGCTGAGCCAGGATCTTCTCGACAGTGTAGTTGTCCTGCTCAGCATAGTCATCATCCGAATCAGCCTCATGTGCGGCATAGCTCAGGGACACATGTTGGCCACGGAGGTCGGGTTCCCGCACACGGAGTTGACTCTCGTGGCGTTCCCGGAACTGTCCGTGACCCACCTTGATGCGGTAGGTGTCCTCACCAATCCTGCGGACCACCTCGCCGGGTGTGAACCAGGTTTTGGTGCGGTGGGTGCCCATAGGGCGGGGTCTGATCACCCACACCGGGTCTCCCACCCTAAACTTCTGCGCTGTGGAGCTCGGGGCGCACTTCTGACGCTCAGCATGCTCCTTCTCGGGCTGCTGGCGGATGTCCCGCGCCGTTTGCTCTTGCCGCGCGAAGAACTCCTTGGCATCCATGGCCATGCCATCACCAGACAAGGGAAGTCCCCTACCCAGGGGGTCCCTGCCGAACAGAATCTGGTGAGGGGACAAACCGCCCGGAGTGGGGGTGTCATGATGGGCCTTCAGAGCAGGCCACATCTCCTCAAACCAGTTCCGCCGTGGATTGGTGATGTGGATCTTGCGCAGCTTCTCGAACAGCTGCCGTCCAGCCACTTCAGCACGGCCGTTAGACCGGCTGAGATAGGCGACGCTCTTGGCGTGACGTATTCCCATGAGGGAACACATAGCCTTGAACCAGCCACCAGTAAACTGGGGCCCTCGGTCACTGCAAATGGTGCGGGGGATGTCAAAGACGGTCAGCCAATGACGAATCATCATGACTGCCACTTCCTTGGCAAGCAACCCCTTTTTGCGTGCCGGAACGGCTACAACGTAGCCGCTGTGACAGACCGAGCAACCCTTCCTGACCTTCTTGATGGCGGTGTAGAGAACGATATGGTCGATCTCGAACCGACGCTGCATGTCAAGAGCTTGCTTCTTGACCCCTGGGTGCAGCATGTGGTGGTGCCAAGCTTCACACAGCTCGAGCACCCGGGACTCTGGTACTAGCAGCTTACCATTCCGGTAGAGCTTGCCATCTTCCTCAGTCAGCCCCTTTGGCCACTTCTGCCCGTCATCAGGGTCGGTCACAGCCCTATACTCGGCCGCAAAGGCCTCAGACCTGGCGTAGTCGTCGGTCCAGTCGTCCTGGAGGCAAGACTCCGGGAAGAGGTGCTTGTCGGACTCAGCTCCCTCAGGGGCGAGTACTCTGACCGCTCTGCTCACCCTCGACGCGAGGGGGGCATCTGCAGCCATGACGATGAAGCATTTAGCACCCTCCTCCTCCATCAGGCGCTCCATTTCGATGATTCTCTTGGCCTCAGCGGTCTCGGCCTCATCGCCATGGGCAGAGATATCCGTCATGCCCTTGCTGGCGGGATAGGCCCACCTACTGAGACAGTCCGCCACGGTGTTATCCTTTCCAGGAATATACACAACAGTGAGGTCGAACTTGGCCAAGGTCTCATGCCATCTTGCCCGTCGGGAGGCGGGACCTGAGGGGGTGTCCACGTGCTCCTTGTGCCACGACTGCAGACTCTGATGGTCGGTGCAGACGGTGACGGGATGGAGGGCTATGTACCCAGCCCATTTCCTGGGAGCCATGACGATGGCATACGCCTCCTTTTCACGGGGCGTCCACGTCCGTCTCTGGCCTTCCGCCAGGACTCGGCTCCAGAAGGCCACGGGCACGTGCCTCCCGTGGTCAAGCACTTGCTCCAACACAGCGCCAATGGCGTAGTCGGAAGCGTCGGTGCGCAGGACGAACCCTCGGTCGGGATCCACGAGGTGCAGACCCACTGCGGATAGCAGCGCCTGCTTCATCCCCTCAAAGGCACGGTCGGACTCAGCTGTCCAGACCAGAGCCTTCTTGGACCCCTTCTTGGTCTCCTCTCTTTAAGGCCCTTGAGCATGGTCGTCATGGGGGCTGCATACTCGGCATACATTTTGATATACCCCGAGTAGTAGTTGCAGAACCCCAGATACGCCCGTAGCTCCGAGACCGTCTTGGGCTTTTCCCAGTGCTCAATCGCAGCCACCTTGCCAGGTATGGGCTTTCGCTGCCCGTTCCCGACTACGTGGCCAGCGAAGACCACCTCGCTTACCGCAATGGTGGCCTTGTCACTGCTGCCCGTGAGTTTGTGCCGAACCAGAAGGTCCAGCACTCGAGTGACGTCCCTCTCATGTGCCTCCAGGAGCTCCTCGTAGCTCATACTGGGGTCCCCGGACGCGACGATCACGTCGTCCACGAAGGGGTCCGCACAGTCGCGCACCGGCTCAAGCAGGCTCTCCAGCATCCGCTGAAGAGCCGCATTGCCGTTGGTAACGCCCATGGGCATCACCTTCCACTGGAGAGGTCCAAGTGGAGTGCTCATGGCTGTGCAGGCACGGGACTCCTCGGCGAGAGGCATCTGATGATAACCATGTTTCAGGTCAATCACCGTGAAGATCCTCCGCCGGTGTTGTTTTTGCAGCATGTCCTCAATGAGGGGCAGCGTATAGCTGTCGTGCTGCGTTTGGGCGTTCAGGCCGCGGTAGTCGACCACGAGCCGCCACTCACCGGCCACCTTTTTGGGGACGACGAAGCACGGAGAGGCCCACTCGGAGTGGCACGGCTCAAGCCAGCCTCTCTGGATGAAGTCACGGAGGATCTTCTCCATGGCCTCCTTCCTCTCGCCCCTCAGGGCAAACTCCCGTTGCCGATACACACGGGGGTCCTGCTTCAGTCGTATCTTGGCCTCGCCATACGGTCCACGCACCGGTGGGGGAAACACAGGCTTTCCGCTGAAGAAGGTATCACCATACTTCTGCCTCAGCCTGGCCCTCAATGCCTGGATCTTGGGGCAGTCATCGGACTCCGCCTTGGCTTTTCCGGGCACTTGAACCACGGAGCTTACTTGAGGGGTAGCGACCCCGCTCGTCTTCGGCTCAGGCGGTCTTCCCAGGTGGCCCAAAGGGCCATCTCTGGTCTTGCCTCGGAATAGATCGCCGTAGGTGGGTGGGTTACCCCCGATTGGCTCGTCCTGGCTGGATAGGTGGTCCAGCACCCTCTGCACGAAGGTGTTCCCGTCATAGGAACCAGAGACGATCGAGTCCACTTCCCACCAGGCTCTGTCCTGGCCCTTGCCCTCACGCTGGTTTCCCCAGTCGTGAAAGGGCTGATCCATATACCCCTGAACCAGATCCCACTCCTCTTCAGTGAGGGGGTCCTCCGATTCCGATTCTTCGATGTCAACAGGGGGAACCGCAAAGCATTGCCGCCATGGCTCCGCTATGATGCGGTTGACACACACGAAGTCCGTGGTGTCGGCCTGATCAAGGCCCCCATCCACATAGTGGAATTCCGTTGGCCATCTCTGGGGTGGCATGGGTTGTCCCTTAGCGTCCTGATAGACACTTTCTCCAGCCGGTAGGACGACCTTGTTTAAGGTCATGTTGGTCAATGAGGCTACCCAATGTCGGGTACTTTCCTCCTCGGTGCATCCCATAGGAATAACCAGCACTGCCTTGGAGCGGTCCTTGCGAATCTTCGCTATCGCTCTTGGAATGTCCCAACGGGGGCAATGGATCCACATCAATCCCTGATGCGGACCCCAGTGCTTCTTCCACGCGGAGTCCTGGGCGCTCCAGTACTTCTCACAAACCCGAAGATGGGCGGAGGTTCCTGAAGAGAACGCATCCAGGGCCAGATCCGAAGCTCCCAAGTCCGCGACAACTCGGCTCGCCACTTCCGGCCTTACGCCGTACTCCTGGTTTGCAGGACCAGTTGGCTCAGTGTCCAGCGCGGCCACTTCGAGTTGATTGCGTTCGGGGTGGATCCATTGGCATTCCACATGGTGCTCAGGTGACGAAAGCCACGAGAGCTGGTCGTCCTGGTACAGGGTCATGGACGCCTGGGCCGGGAGAACGCCGGAGTCCGTCTCCATCATGAAGTCGTATCCAACGATCATGTCCCAGTCCATCTCGGCCTCGTAGAAGCGACCGTGCAGGAGGATTTCCTTGCCGAGGTCTGGGCGGCTCAGCTCACGATGGTTCACGAATTGCAGCCCGATGGCCGCTTCCTTCGTGCCTCCCACCATGTACTGGCCGTTCGCCACCTTCAGCCTGACAGGTTTCCGACTGTCGGTCAGACACTCTGGTGGAAGTAGGCCAGCCTTGACCAAGCTGACTTGAGCTCCCGTGTCGACCAACACGTCGAAAACCTTTTCCACTTCCCCGCATAAGGCACGGACCTTAAGATGCAACTGCCGCTCGCGACCGACACGGCGCACGGCGTGCAAACTCAGGATCTCCGGCCGTTCCAGAAGCTCAACAAGCGACTGGTGCAGGTCGTGGACAATGGGCTCAGGCTGCCCATCTGCAGCATCCAGCTGCGGTCCGGGTGATCCTCCGATACTCTCGGAAAGATCTTGTAGTACATCAAACACATTCTTGGTCGCGAAGGACGGACGGGTGCAAGGGTTCGTGCCTTCACTTGCCCTCACCCCGCCTCCGCGACTGGGTGCCGGACCGGGCCTTCCGCCCGCGGCAGTCCCCTTGTGCTTATCGACTCCCGACTGGGATGGTTCGGCGCTTCCCACGTCACCATCCTGCGACCGCCCTAGCTGGGGCCCTTGGCTGCAGGGGCTCCGCTAGGGGGCGTCGGTTGTGGAGGAAGGGGTGTTCTCCTCCGCATCAACCTCGTTGACGCCCTTCTTCCTTCCCCCTTTCTTACCCTTGTTCTTGTCCTTGTCCTTGTTCTGGTCATTCTGGTTGTTCTCCTTGTTCTTGTTGTCCGACCTGGGGACCCAGTTCCTCTTGATCTCCTGGATCTCCTTGGCCAACTCGGTCCCCTGCGACACCAGCTTGGAGAGCTCGTCCCTGTCCACCTCCACCTTGGCTTCCCGGATACCCGCGGGCGCACGCTTCTTCGACCCGTGCGCCTTCTTGTAAGCCTCCGTGTCGGCCTTGTGGACGGGGCATGTTCGGTGGTCATGGTTGAAGCCTCGCTTCCTCCCATAACACACGAAACAGCCCTGAGGGTGAGCTCGTATGAACTCCCCAAAGGACAGCGGAGGGTCGCCAATGCAGCGAGGGTCCCTCTTCTCCTGCTTCCTCCAACCCTGCTGCAGGGGCTTCCAGTTTCCCGGCTTGCTCCCCGCGCTCAGGTTCTTGGCCAGGAAGGCACACACGGCCACTTCGGCGGGCTCATCGTCGTCGTCATCGTCGACGAGAGTCTCATCGCCGCCGACTCCCGCTGGGTCCATGGCAGCTTCCCCGCCAGGTCCCTCGCCAACGTAGTTGACGTCGCGGTCGCCGGGCCTCAACCCGCGGGTGTGGTGGAGGTTCCGGTACTCCTTGAGCACCTCCTCTCCAACCCACTCCAGGATCTCGTCGCAGCTCATCCGCGCCGGGATGGCCTGCAGACGAATGGTCTGGCCGCTCAGCTCACACTCGTCAAGGCGCCACATCGCGGTCTTCTCGCGATCGCCCGAGACGGTGATGAGGAGAGCGTTCCGCAGGGAGTGCCGTTTGACATCCCGGGCCACGTTCTTCTTCGCCCAAGCCACCACGTTCGTATGATACTCTTTGGGGAGCATCATCTTGACCGTGTGGTTGGACTTGGCCCTCTTGGATTCCTCCTTGGTGACCCTCTTGATCCATGCTTCCGGCAGCATGGAGAGCAGGCAAGCCTGCTCGTCACCCTCGTTCCAATCCTCCACGTTGCGGCGGAAGAGGGTGTATTTCCCTCGGAAGTCACGCCAGTCCCGTAGGCGGATCTCCCGTCCATCATGCTCAAGCTTGATGGACTTCCACCGCTTGGCAGCCACCTGCGGAGCGTCCACCCGCTCCTGCTCGTTGAGCCACTTCTTGGCTTCCTTGAGGGTCTTGATTCTCCCCTCCTTGGTCGCCACGAAGTATAGCTCTCCGAGCACTTCCGGCAGGCGGTACCTGAACCGTCTGAAGACATATCTCTCCGCATCCGCGGGAGGCAGGTCTTCAGTGACGGTCAGCCCCCAATCGTCCAGCTTCTCCAAGAAGCGGTCGAGGTTGAGGGGGTTGCCATCGTACATGGGGGGCTTGATGTCCTTCAAGTCTTCCCACACGGCGGCATCCGCGGCCTTAGAGACCATGAATGCCGGCCGCGAGGTCGACCGAGGTTCCCATCGGCCTCGCCCACGGACTCCCACGGCCGCCACGTCCATCTCCTCCATGGAATCCCTGTGGCTACGCCGCGGTTCCTCCATGTACGCTGAACCTAGATGTTCACGCCGTACTCCTTCCATGTACGCATCCTCATCACGGCGCCGGCGGCTGCGTTCAGCGGCCTCCCGTCGTACACCACGCGGCGGGCTGATGTCGAACTCCTCCAGGTCCAGATCCAGGTCCTCACCTTCACCGACATCCCACTCCACGTCTCCTCTGGGGACCTCATCCCTGAGTCCACCATAACGTCCACCAGCCATTGGGATTGGCCCAGGGGCTGGTGCGGGGCGCCGGGGGCGTACCGGTGTCCGCGGTGGAGCACGGCGGTTGCGGTACTCCGCGCTGAGCCACTCATCACGCCAATCCTCACTGCAACTGCCGGGCGGCACGCATTCGTTGCGGCGGCCCGCGCTGTGGTGAGAGGGAACGGTGAGAGAGGGGGCACTGGCGCTGGGGCGACTCCGGGGGGCCCCGCCGGGGGCGTGGGGTCTGCCTGGACCTGGTCCGGGTCCCCAGCCGTCGTCCGACGAGCCAGACTCCAGGGGTGGGTGGTCGCTGCCGACGCTCCCACGGGCTTCCAGCGCGTCCAGCCTCTGCTGCAACCCGCTGATGACCGTGTTCAGCTGCCTGGTCTCGGCCCTGGCGATGTCCAGCTCTTTCTGCGCGCGCGCGGCGACCCTGGAGATGCAAGCCATCTCGCCCTTGCCCGTGTCTACCTCCAGCTCGAGCAACTGGACTCTCCTGCGGAGGTAGTTAATCCACCGCCAGGTGGTATCCGGGTCACCGTTCCCTGGTGGGTCGTCGGGGTCCCCAGGGGGTCCTCCAGGAGGGCCTCCGCCGGGTCCGCCCGGTCCAGGGGGTCCTCCCCCGCCCGGTGGTCCGCCTCCAGGGGGTCCACTTGGTGGGCGTCCTCCAGGGGGTCCTGATGGTCCTCCGCCAGGGGGTCCCGGTGGGTCTCCGCCGGGTCGCCTCGGTGGGTCCGAGGATGGGCGCTTCTTTGTGATGCCGAAGTCCATGTCGTCATCCTCGTCCATGTCGCCCCACCTGGGCGTCTCGGTGTCGGAAGACTCCGAGCTCCGGTAGGGAGGAGGGAGATCCTCATCCTCACCTTCCGGCTCCATGGGGACATCTCCGCCGCCTCCGCCCGTCCAAGCCACCACTTGGCGATGTCGGCGGCCTCGTTCATCCCCGTCACTGGCGGTGAAGAAGGGGTCACTGTCGTGGGGGTGTCCACCCACTGGCCTCCGCGGCCTCTCAGGGGTCTTCCCCTTGCCCTTCCTCCGTCGATGGGCGGTGGGGCCACTGCTCCCACTGCTGCCCGTGTCCGCCTCATCAAGCGTCATCTTGGAGGAGGCGTCCCCTTCGAAAAGCTTTCGAAGGGTCTCCACTCGTGATCCTCCCGGGGGAGTCTCGCGGCGGAGTTTGGCCTCTGCCTCCTCCATTGCGGCGGCGGTGGCTGCGGCAGCCCGCACTTCGGCTTCCTCCCGAGCACGAGCCGCCTCGGCTTCCCGGGCCTGCTGCAGCCGCGCCTTCTGCGCTTCCAACGCCGCCAGCTCCGCCTCCGTCTTGGCCTTCTCCTCAGCGACCTTCCGTCGCGCGGCCTCGATGGCGTCCTTCTTGGCGGCGTCCGCCTGGGCCTTAGCCGTCGCTTCGGCGTGGGCCCTTTCCTCCGCCTCCTTCTTTGCCCTCTCTTGGGCAAGCGCCTCTTCCAGCGCCTTCACCTCGGCCTCCCTGCAGGCAATGGCTTCCTGCGTCAGGCGGGCTTCCTCGTCGGCTGCCGCCAACTCACCGTTGACCTGGGCCGTCTCTGCCCCATGGGCGGCTACGGCCGTGAGTCCGGCCGCAATGGCCGCCACGGTCTGGGCGTGGATGGCCATGCCGTGCGCCCACTCCGCAGCCTCCTCCTGGGCGATGCCGACGGCGCCCTCCACAGCAGCGCTGTGCTGCCTGGCCCGTTGCCGGGCAACCCGAAGGTTGCAGGGCACCCCACAGGCGCGCTCACAGGCGCGCGCCACGTCCCTGTCGGGAGCGACGCTGCTGCTGGAGCTGGCCTGGTCGGCCGGCATCCTCCCGCGGTGGGCCGACTCCACGTCGCTGCTGGGGCCTGCTGGGGCCTGATGGGGCCTCAGGAGCAGCGGACGGGGCTTGGCCTTGGTCTGCCTGGCGACTTGGATGAAGTCGCCGAGGGTGGCGTGGCCGGGGTGATGACCACCATTGGCCCGTTGGGGACTGGGGGCTGGGGTTCCGCCCTTGGCGCCTTGGGCGGCTTCGGCGGCCAGGGACTCCTGGTACTCCCGCCACTTCCGGTCCCGCTTCCTGTCCCCGGCGGACCGCTTCTCCTTCCCCGGAGACGCGCTGCTGCTGCCCTGCAGCCTGCGCTCGCTCCCCGGTTCCGGGAAGTTCTTCTCGATCATGTCCCACATGGAGACGTTGATCGAGGCGCCCGACGGGTACTCGTTGGGCATCTCGTCCTCCTCAATCCCGTCGGGACGCAGCCCTTCGCCGGGCCTGTCTTGCCGGGTCCAGGTCCTCCAGCGCTTGCGGCGGAAGCGGTACTCGTACCCTTCCGCCCGCAGCCACTCCTCCACTGCCCGCAGGCGGTCCTCCCCCATGTCCTCGCGGAGCTCGAAGCTCCCGGGCATGCCGCCTTCGCACTGGGGGTGGCTGTGGCGGTAGTGCTGGTCCCAAACCAACCCACGCAGCAGGCGTGCCGCATGGGGGTGGGGCCGCGGCCACGTCCTGCCCGCTTCCTGCCAGTTTACCATGGCAGCGGGGGGCGTACTTGGTCTTGAGGTCCTTGGTGTGCACTCGTTCCACTCAACAAACTGGTGGTGGTTGTTGAGGCGGGTGCTGCAGCACTGGGCTGGGAGTGCGGCTAGTGCTGGTCAGCCGGTGGTTGTGGAGGTGGTTGAAGCGGCCTTGCTGGTCGGCCGATGGGACTCGCTGATGCAGGAGTCCTGGTCAGTCCACTTCCTTCACGGTCGCGGCGCGGTCCGGGCGATGCTCTGGACGGCGCTGCTGGCTCCGTGACGAACTTGGCGCTGTCGCTGGGTGGCGCTGCGAGCCGCTACGCTGCGCTGCGAGCCGCTGCGCTGCGCTGCGAGCTGCGAGCTGCGCCGCGCTGCTCGGGGTTGGTGGCCCCGAGTGGCACGCGAGGGCTGGGTAACCCCGCGGCGGTGAAACGCTTTTGACGCGTTCCCTTTGGGGGCCGGCCACGGGACGCTGCGGTGACACGCACAAGTGAGCAGGCAGGCAAAGCACTACGCTCACAAGGGCATCAATACGCTCGTGTCATGTGACAAAGCGTTTCAGGATCCTTGCCACTCTGCAACAAGGGAACGAAAGTATGTACAGCAACACATCAGGATATGTACACATGGGGTTAAGACTGGACTGCGGTAAGGGCATTACAGGACAATAGACACTCAGTCCCAACTCATATCCCAATCCCAGGTCCGACCCTCTCAGTGGCTGGTAGGGGCGGGGGCTCAAACACAACCCATGCCCTGCTCAGTCCGGACCCTGAAACCCTGCCAATAGGGGAGGTGTCCCGCCCAGCCACAGGCGAGTTCCTGGGAACTAAGGGGCTCCAAGGCCTACCGACAGTGGCTCCCTATGCTCCCTTAACGGCAGGTCCCAGCTCCTCTCTGAGCCAGAGATATGGCCCCGCCATTATCCCTCAGGAGTTGGTAGCTGAAAATGGGCTGTTTCAGCCCAAACTGATATTAGCTCCAAAATGTCCACAATTGACCCCACGTCCGGACCCGCCAGAGGTAGGGACGAGGCAACCGACCCTATGCCCTTCGAGTACCAACTCCCTGGAGCCCTCACCCAACCTGGTTCCCTCTGAGGTCCCGGCATCAGGGCAACACGGATTCGTCAAGTGGGGTCATGATGCCAAAATCACCAAAATTGGCGTCATTCCCACGCGCGGCTCGCCAGGCTGGGGCAAGGCCAACGACTCACAGGTTAGGCAGCAGGACCTAGGACTCATATCTGAGTGTACAACTTGGAATTAGGTCCGGGCTCCCTGTGGGCATAGAGAAATGGGGCCGCCAATTGACCACACGGAAGGGGGAAATTGGGGTCCCAAAATGGGGTCATTTTGGCTGCTCGAAATGAGCCAAAATTCGGGGTGCTCCCAATAGTATATCTCCACGCCGGCTTGGAGATCGGATCTGCCATTGCATACGCGATCCACCAGGAGTCCAACGGAGACTCCCATGCACTTGGCTCTCAAAGATCTCCAAGCCACTTGGCGTGGTGACGATCCGAATTGGGCCCGCAAATGCCAAAATTGCAAAATTGCCCACACTCACTTTGGGCTAGCACCTTAACGAAGGTGGCTCCGCTTCGCCCACGTGGTGTGTGGACCATGGGGACCATTACTCATAACACCCATGTCATATATGGTCCATTGGTCCATGCGTCCGGCGTGCACGAAGGTTAGAACATGGTGCACGGCGGGCAGCAAAAGTGGAAAATTGCTCAAAATGGTAAAAAATGCGCACACTCATGGTTGGGGCAAATGAGGCACATGCCCGACTTGGACCGGAGTATGCCATAGGATTGGTATCAAGTCATATGTGTCCAACATATCTTTTGGGCGTCGCCCAACTCCTCCGGTTTTGGGAATGGCAGGGTCGCCAAGTGAGCCCATGATTTGGGATAGTCCCAAATCGCCAACATGGCGGCCACGGTGTGCCAAGCCCAAGAGGAGTTATTCGCCGGGTCCAAGATATGTTGGGCACCGAAGTATGTACCCTCATATCATACTTGGGTCATGATGTCAATTGAGCGCAACGTTGAGATACATGGTCGCCACTTGACATCATGACGGGCCAAAAACGGCAAAATTGGCACAAGCACACACAAAAGTGCCTTGAAAGGTGCACAATTATATTATAATATCTTCGGCTTGGATCGTGCAATCACTTAATCCTTCTAAACACAATGACTTGACACCAATGACCTTCGATCCCACATATGTGCTCCACTTGGGGCGCCTTGAAAGGTTACGAGCGCTACTTCCCAAGTGGGCACATGAAATTATGGAAAATTGCAAAACACACACCTTGCTCCCAACGCATCGCTTCGGGATCGCCACACAAGCTTCCCTTCACGAAGGTTAGGCTTGCAATTGATCGTAGGGAGTATGGAGAAGGGGCTTGCACAATATGAAGTCCATTGGCGGGTTTGGCTTGGAGCGATGGACCCGCCAAATGGGCACGCAACACAACACAAGGCACATACTCCATATTGCCCAAAAAGGTAGCTCCCCCCACGATATGTCATGCCCCTCCAAGGGAATAACTTTGTGTCAATCGCTCATAGGAACTCAAGGAGAGTTCCTATGCAACACCAACACTCGCGCGCTACACTCGAAAGTTATCTTAACGCACGCAATATCATGGCCATAGAGTTACAACGCAAACTCTACCCTCTTGACCATGATCCATTACACTAGCGCGCACGTGTGGAGACGCAAGGCATATAATGCTTCCTAAATTACGTCGGGAGTATTGTGAATACATCCCACGTTTTCTTATTGTCATTCCTCGCAAGCAACACGAGATATGACCTTCACAAGTGGCCTCACGAATCAACTTTGTTTTGCCCATATCTTTAAGACAAATGGAGGGCAGGATAAAAGGAAAGTTGATTCGTGCATAGGGAAGCACGTAGGTCCACTCGAAAGAGGTCAAATCAAGTGCGGGGATGTCGAAGTCGAAAATCCGATTTCGACATCCTGAAAAATTCGGATTAAGGTTGCGAGTGTAGAATCTGAAAATTGCAGATGCATCAACGCAATTCCTGAAGACTTTAGAGCCTTCGTCACGGATAGCGTTAAAATTTCCATTATAAACAGTTAAACTGGCGGTTACGGTAAAGTCGCGATCCAACCGCCAGCAGTCAAAACAGTGAATATCAGAACGGAAGCGTAAAAATTGACGGAAACAATATGAAAATAAAACCCTGTTGATTCCTGATATTCTGATATACAAATCTCCGCTGGCGGTGCATCGGTTGCCGATGCGGGGCTTTACGGCACGGAACACGCTCCCGCCGGGCTCGCACCGGGCGTCAACGGGCGCCTTCCGTACATGGGGTTAGTGGACCGGAGACCGGTCTTCCCTTCCATACTTGGGGTTAGTGGACCGGAGACCGGTTGTATGCCGTAACCTAGCCATGGGGTTCTGGGTACCGCTTCAATACCACAACATTGGGCACAGGTATCGAAGCTGGATGCTCAGCAGACCAACAGGCCTATACATCTGTCAGCTCGACAGGACATATGAAGGCAGTCGATACCATTAATGGCATCCAGACTGTCGAATAAGCCATTACTTGGCATTCAGACTGTCGAATAAGCCATCACTTGGCATCCAGACATGTCTAATCAGCACAGACATGTCGAATCAGCAGTCCGTGCCCCACGTGAACGTGTATGAACGATCCACCGGAAGTCGACATACTTCATGCACTTCCTTCAGTGTCTCGACGCCAGCCATGAACTTGAAGGTGTCATGACCCGTGTAGTGTCAACGGATATCACTGTCGAGGGCACGCTTCTGAATCAGGATACCAGATCGATGGTTCAGCAATCGAAGGTTGGGATCACCAGGTCGGTCGTCGACGGGGCACTTGTACTGGAATACGAAGACATGTTCACGGGCAAGCGCTCGAAATTGTCCAGGTCCCAGTGTTTGTGCCCTGGTCGAATAGAAGTCCCAGAGGCTCGACGGTTTCCAAACGTCCTCACGCCACAGATCAGTCCGATTGGTGGCCTCGAAGGAGCATCCGTCATGTCGACCAGTAGTCCATCAATAGGTTTCCTTCGATCCAGTACCAGCGGCCATGCTGTGGTAGAACTGACCAGTTCGCGTATCGACTCGCCACCATGGCGTGTCGGCAATCGAAAGTCGTCGTACGACAATGACGGCGCTGATGTCGTCCACTTCAGGGCCGAGGGCATATCGGTTGACGATCTCAAGCATGTCGGTTCGAGAACCTTCTTCTTGGAGTCGACCGAGGTGTTGATGGACATACTGACCATCAGTGAGGGAACTCTGCAGAGCGAATCGAACCGCTTCTGCAGTCACAAGGCTCGAAGCCGTGTCAACAATGACCGCTTCGAGGACTTGGTCTCGGCAGCTGACCTTGGGTCGATGTGCAGCCTTAAAGTCATCGTGGATCGACGTGAGGTACTTGAAGAACGGGATGTCAAAGTGGTGCTGATAGGCGTTCGACTCCATCGACAAAAACCGGTGATCCAGGGGGTCCGGGTGGAACGGGTCGCTCGCAGGCAAGTCGGTTTTCTCGATCTCCTCCCGTTCGTCAGTATAGACGTCCCTTCGAAACTTGACCGCTCGACGCCAATGTTGTCCCTCTTCGTATCCGGCCTCGAAGGGGGACATGAGGTATGTCGAGGTACCCAGGCGTCGAACCAATTCGGGGGCATCCACGAAAGGGAAAAGATTGGCATACTCTTCATTCGATGAGTGAAGAGCAGCAACTCGTCGGATCGCCTTATCGAAGTCGTGGTACCCCAGCCGTCCGGGTCCAGTCTGGTAGATCGTCGCCAACTGGACAAGGTCGATGGGGGCGCCTGGTGCGACGGCGTTGTACGCATAGGGTTCGATCTGTTCTCGGAGTCGAAAGTACTCCTGGAGCTGGACCGCAAGGTCCTGTGTTCGATGTGGAGCGCACCCATACCGCTTATACCCAAGTCGAGAGGTGCCTCGAAGGCCGCGCAGTTGGTGTCGGCGAAGAAGCAAATCGACTTTGTACGCAAGGAAGGGGGCTTGATCTTCGAAGAGCCAGTCGTTCGCCTGGCAAACCTTTTGAAGATCACGGATAACTCCCATGATCGAAACGGCAACGGGAGCTTCTCGTCTCATCCTTTCGTGGGTCCAGAAGCGTCGATATTTGAAGATCAGGTCGATTCCATCGGCAACGTTTATCAGGTCGTCGATATCCGAGATCTCTCGATGCATGCGGTTGAGTCGAGCAATTTGACTCGGCAGGGTATGTTCGGTGAGGCCTTGTCGGAATCCCTAATCGAGCTCTTCATCATAATGTCGCCATGTGACGAGGGCCGCTCGAAAGTTCTGACAAGCCACTTCGATTCTTGTATACCACTGGTATCCCGGCTTACCACCAAGATTTCCACGCTCATCGAAAGACGTGTCAGGGGCGCTTCGAGCCAATTCGTAAGGGAATGGTGCGGTTCGTCCCCAACTGTCCATGCAGATGGTCTTGCCTAACTCGGAAATGGAGGCATTTGTCTTCGACACGACTTCATAATGTTTCTCGTTCAGGAACGTGTGTGGTTTTCGAAGACCAGCCATGGTACTCGACGCAATAGTGAGTACCGATGGTTCAAGCTTAGTGTATTCCGTCTTCATCGGATCATCCTCATGTGTCCCAAATCAATAGGGTGGCTTCAATCCGAACGTGCCCAAGTGTCGAAGTTCGTCGATGGTCACGATTTCATGATTGTACTGCGGCATGTTGTAGGGCTGCCACTTCGACTCTGGCACCGGCACAGAATCGTAGCTGGGTGGTGCTGTCGACCACGCGGGTTCGTAAGGATATTCTTCTTCGTCGTCGGACTCGAGTGGCCAGGGTTCAGCGTCGTAGTTGTGGTCATCGTCGTGGTAATAGGAGTCGGATTGGTGCGTTCGAGTAGAAGCTTGTGTTTTCGGGGCATTCGAATGCCAGGATTGGTCGACCCAGTCGTCTTCGACTTTCGGCTCTCCGGTACCCGGATCCTCCCTGGATGACCTTGATGTCCAGGTGCTCGGCCTCGATGTCCAAGAACTGTCGACCCATCCGGGCGCTGAACAGAGGAAGGAAGATCAGTCGTCGTACCCCGTGTAGCAAGCAAGATCTTCATCAGAATCGAACCAGTCAGGGCTTGAGCACCGCTCTCAAAAGTATTCTGCATCGACCGGGGGAGGGGGCCCGTACAGCTTACAGAGTTCTGGCAGCATGTCGGGTGGGGTCCCTCCCTTCGTCGGTTCCAGAACAGGCAAGTTGGCCAGGGCTATCTCGAGCACTTCCAAGCCTTCGGCGCCTCCTGTTATGATGGTTCGTCCACTCGGCGCTATTCCTGCAAATTTCCCGCGAGGGAACACACCTCCCTTGCCTCCTTTCGACGGGCCTCCTTTTTCTTTCGAGCTCCCAGCATATGCCGACTGGCTGTAGTTCGGCGGTTCGAATGGATCGAGAGGTCGACTCGGACGAGTTGGCGCTGATGCTACCGACAAGCAGCGGCCAGTTGAAGTCGTCCTCGCTGGGGGTTCGATCGCGTCAACATCGATGACGTTCGACGGTGTCGCTCGAGAAGGCGGAGGTCGAGAGGAAGCTCGGGGCGTCCGGGATGTAGTACCATAGGCTGAGGCTCCGGTGATCGACCCGGAACCTCGCATGAGTTTTTTGAAAAACCACGCTGCAGAGCAGAGTAAGGGTGTTACTCAGTTACTCAGGGTGGAGTCGAAGGAACTCAAGGTACACAGGATCCTCCTCTAGAGCCTTGCTTGACTCCCAAGACCATGTGTCGTCATCCCATTCACAACGGTACAGGAATGTGCGGCGCTTTTTAGATCCCACTCGACGTCTAGCCACAATTTTGACAAGTCGAGGAGATTCTCCAGTTTTGACAGGGGGCATCGGAAACTCCCACACCGGCTGTCCCTCTCGATGGACATAGGGTTTTATGCTGTCTCGATTGAAAACTCGCAACCCATCGAAGGGGGCAGGGATGTCCAGTTTGACATTCTCGCCCTTGTTCAGTACCTCGAGTATTTTGTAAGGGCCGCACCAGACAACATCGAGTTTACCTTTATGTCGATATTCCGGCACCAACACCCACCATCGTTCACCGACTTCAGGCACTCGAACGTGTCGGTCCATTTGCAGGACCACATGCATCTGGCGTCGACGTTCCTCGGCAAGCATTGCACGCACAGAATCGAAGGTACGTTCCGCTCGTTGCATGTAATCATTCACGGTCGATGGTTCATGTGCATGAGAAGTCATTCGGGGAAAATCCAATGGAAAATGGGGTGTTCGTCCTTCATCTATCTCGAACGGGGATAGTCGAAGACTATTGGATGTCAGGTTGTTGAACTGGATTTCGGCGAACAGGAGGTCGACATCCCACTCGTTGTTGCCGAAGATGCCGTGTGTACGCAGGCGCTGGAGGATGGACTGATTGCTGCGCTCCGCCAGGCCATTGCCTCGAGGGCGGTTGGCCACTGTTTGATGCATCTCAATCTTGAAGCGCTGAGCCAACTCCTTTCACGCCTGAGACTCGAACAGCTTGTCTCGGTCAGAAACAATTTGTCGAGGGCATCCTTTCAATCGAATAACCTCACGTAGGAACACATAGATAAGGTCGTCGGCTGTCATATCCTTGCGACAAGGGATGAACATTCCACGCTTGGAGAATCGGTCGACTACAGTCATGATGGCGTCATGGCCCCTTGTGGTCGGCGGCGATCCCGAAACCCAATCGATGGACACACTGTGCCATTTGGTGTCGGGCACCGGCAATGGTCTTGGCACTCTGGCGGTGTCGACTCGTCTTGATTTCGCCGCTTGACAGACATCGCAACTTAGTATGTATCGCTCGACATAGTGTCGAAGGTGTGAACATACGTAGTCGCGCTTAATCAGGGCCATGGTTCGAAGGACTCCTGAGTGGCCATAGAACTCCGACTCGTGATACATAGCCACAATCGACGTAACCAGCGTTCGGGGAACAAGCACACGTTTGCCCATCGTCGACAAATGGAAGAATTTGCCATCATCGAAGGACAACTTGGCATCTCGAAGCTGGTGTCGTGCCGCAGGGCTTCGAATCGCGACTTCGTAGATGTGCTGCGTCCGTGGGTCCTCTCGATAGGCTGCCGCCCACACAGCTGTCGAAGTCAAGTCTTTGCACTGATAATGTCGATGTACTCGGTGGTGTGTACCCTTAAGACTCGAAGGGTACGGCGTGTTCGACCCAACCTTCGGCAAGGGAACTGATTGCAACGTGCCGTCACGGTGACGTCGACAGCGAATCAGTTCCGCCATGGTTGGAGCGTATCGAAGTTCATTGCCAAAGGTGACTCGAAGGGGGCGATCAATGCTTACATCGGGGAGGTCATCGGTGTCGGTAGACGTGTCTGGCTCATTGCCAGCCTCATCGAGATGCATGTCTGGTTGGTGTGAATTTTCAGCCATGATCTCGTCCGATGGTGCTGGATCCAGTCTCAGGTCCTCCGGCTCAGCAGTTGTTGCGCTCGACGGTAGCGGCTCCAGGTCCTCCGGCTCGACGGCGGGTTCGGTGTCGAATTGGAGGGCTGGTTCCGCAAGCTCATCTGCGTCAAGTTCCTTCCCCACGGAGCGTCCGCTTCGTAGTGAAACGTACAGGTGGTCGTACGGCTGGGGCCACACCTCGTCATGAGAGAATGAGTCTTTGAGTACATGTAGGAACTCATCGACAGGTTCTCCTTCCGGTGAAGCCCAATCTTCGACCAGGGGAATTGCGAAAGCCCGTGTACGTGTGGCATTTTCGATATCCATCAACTGCCGCGACGTTAGACGGGAGCAGGCGTCTGCCGCAGTTTTCTCGAGGCCCGGCACGTACCACAACGTCAGGTTGTATTCCTCGAGGAATTGGGACCATCGTGCTTGTCGTGGTGTCAGCGGTCGAGGACAGGTCTTGAGATATCGAAGACTTTCGTGGTCAGTGTGCACGTGCACCTGCTGCGGTCCTCGAAGTAGGTGAAACCATTGTTTCAAGGCTAATACGATGGCCAACAACTCCTGTTCTCGAATCGGGTATCGAGTTTCGGCAGGCTGCATTTTCCGCGACATGAAGGCAATAGGTCGAAGATGTCCCTTGTACTTCCCATGCGCACATCGTTGCGCCAGCGTAGCACCCACGCAGTCTTTCGAAGCGTCTGTGTGCAGGTGATACGGCTGTCGGGGGTCGATAGCACTGAGATGTGTCGCACTGATCATCGCCTGCTTCAGCTTGTCGAAGGAAGCCTGGTGGACGGCTGTCCATTCCCACTCGAAGTCTGCCTTAAACATTGCAGTCAGAGGGGCTGCGACAGCTTGGAACCCTTCGACAAACTGCTGGTAAAATCCACACAATCCAATGAACTGTCGAACTTCATGGACCGTAGTTGGTGGAGGCCAACCTCGAATGACCTTGATCTTTTCGGGGTCCATGTGTACTCCATCTTGGTCGATGATGTATCCACAGAAGGGCACTCGACTCTGAAAGAATGTGGATTTATCGATGCAGGGGAAGAGCTGGTGCTTACGGAGTAGTTCATGTACCAGGTCGAGGTGTCGTTGGTGTTCGTCCGCATCCTTCGAGAAGACGAGGATGTCGTCAATGTACACCCATACAAAGATCCCCAAGTGGTCTCGAAGGACATCGTTCACGACGCGTTGGAACGTGGATGGCGCATTACTGAGGCCAAAGGGCATAACAACCCACTCGAAGGCGCCAAATTGTGTGTTGAAGGCGGTTTTCTCGATATCTTCGTCTTGAATTCGGATCTGGTGGAACCCACTAACAAGGTCAATCTTTGAGAATACGGTGGAACCCCCCAGTGTACTCAAGATGGATTGGATCGATGGCAAAGGGTATCGATCTCGTACAGTTCGTGTATTCAACGCTCGGTAGTCGACGCACATACGCCATTTACCATTCGCTTTCTTCACCAGTAGGCAACCCGCTCCGTATGGACTCGAGGATGGTCTGATGCGACCAGATCGATGCAACTTGTCCAATTGTCGTCGAAGTTCATCTAGTTGGCTCGGATCCATTTTGTAAGGGTGTACCCACGGTGGATTGTCTTCCGAATCGAGGCGTATTCGATGATCTCTTCCAGGTCGATGCGGAGGTAGGTCTCCATATTCCGCTTTCTCTCGGTCGTAGAGGTCCGCCCACTTGTGTAATCGATTCGGCAGTTTGCGTCGAACAGGGTCAAGCCCGTCATCATTGCCATCACTGGCTTGCATCTTATACATTTGATCGACCGGCACTGCTGGTCGAGGCATGCAACACAGGAATACTTTATCTCCCGTGAGATCAGATCGACGGATCTCTCTTTAGAGTTTCGGCAACGAAATGTACTCAATCTCCATATCGCTGCACTCCTCATCGGTGATACCATCTTCCGTTTCGGACTCATCGTACATGTCAGTACCGCGCTGAACGTGTGTCGACGAGTGTAGGTCAGGGTGTTCGTTGGCATGTGGGGTAGGATTCCCAACCGGACTCGCTTTCGAGGAACTGGATGAAAGTATCGAAAGAAGGTCCAGCTTCGAAGCTGCTTGAAACTGCAGCTGGGTGGAGTGTCTTGATTCGCCAAAAGACAACCGGTACGAAATCGAACCATGTTGGATGTCGGCGTATCGCTCCTTCCAGTTGACAGTTGGATTGTAGCTTCGAAGCCATGGTAGTCCAAGCACTACATCCGGCAAAATCTCCAAGACCTTGAAGTGATGACGAAATACAAGCTCTCCAACTCGAACATAAGCTCGCGTGTAGTACTGTACTTCGACTTGGACACCTCCGGCTGTCAAGACATGTCCAGGGTTTCTCAGTTTATAGAGGGGAAGTCGCGCCCTCTTTGCTGTTTGCATCGACATAAAGTCACTGGTCGCTCCACAGTCGACCAACAGTTCCACGCTGGAGTCAAAGGAGTCTTCACGACATGCGCAAATGCGCCCTCGAACCGTGAACAGAGACGCATGCTCAGGTTCGGTTCCTTCGACAGTGACACTTCCAAGCGTCGAATTCTTTTCGGGGTTTATTGGTGCTGGTGGTGGTGTTCAGCTCTTCTCGAGGACGTCCGCCACCAGGTCTTCGGAATTGTTTTCTAGGCCGTTGTAGGCCTTTCTCTGCTCTTGGAGCGGGATCGAAACCGTCCCTTGCTGTCTCGACTTTGATCTCGTTTCGGTGTGTTCGACCTTGATTCCCGACGTTCTCGTCCTCGGGATGGCGGTCGACCTTTTGGACAGTCACGGGCCAAGTGTCCTTGTTCGCCACAATTGTAGCAACGTCTGCTTTCTCGACCATCTTGGCGTCCGCCATGTTGACGTCCGAACCGTTCACCAATGTAGGCATGTAACTCTTCTCGGAGCTTGGCAATTGCATCGAGATTCATCGGCTCTGCCACGGTCGAAGCCGTGGGCGCCGCAGCTGGGGTCGGCATCGGGGTGACGTGTGGCGTTGGCATAGGGTTGGATGGAAACGTGGAAGTCGAAGTAGGTGGGACCATCATAGGCAGGGGCCTCGACACTGCAGGACCCAGGGTGTTATCTGATGTCGTTCTGGATGCGTTCTGTACCTCTTCCAGTTGGTACCCAGCCGCAATGTAGGCTTCCGCGATGGTCTCTACCAAGGTATCGAATCCAAATGGATTGTTAGAACGCCATCTCGAACGGACTTCAACGATGTACTGCCGACGCACAGCGTCATTCGACAAACCTTCAACAAATCGAGAGCTGACGAGGAAACCCATCTGGAGTTCACTCGTGTGTACATCGTGTTGACCTTTGACTTGATAACGCATGTACGAAATTCTCGAGCGTCATCTGCATGTCGGGGAAACTCGCTCTCTTTCAAGCCCAACATTCTCGACAAATACACTGGCTCATGGGATATGCAGTCGAAACGCTGGCCTAACACACGCATGAGTTCGAACCAGTCATCTTGTACAACTTTCGTGAGGCTATGATAGTACTCAGCGGCATCACCATCGAGGAGGAATGACATCGTTGCTGCCTGATCGACGGGTGAGGTGATGTCCGACAAAGTGAAGGCTCGTAGTAAATCTTCTTTCCATGTTCGAAATTCTCCACATCCAGGTTTACCCGTGAACCTCTTGACCAGTTTGTTCAGGCGCTCGACGCGGCGTCCCAAAATCTCCTGCGAAGGAGCACGTTGAACTACGAACTGGGGTAGTGGTTCGAAGGTAGGCCGCTGTGGGAGTGGTTGTTGTGGAGGGTGAGGTTGGTTCGAATTCGAAGAAGACGGTGGTTGCGGAAACTGTTGTTGTTGTGGTTGCGGAAACTGGATGTTGTTCGGAGGTGGTGGACTCGAAGTTCGTATAAATTCGTTGAGAAGAGCGTAACATTGCGACAATTCATGTTCTACGCGTCGAAGTTCATTTGCAGCAGCTTGAGTTGCATTTTCCGTCGAGGACTGCAAGGTATCGATGCGCTGGCCAGTTGCTGCTGTAGCACTTGCTGCTGTTGCCTGCAATACATCGATGCGTTGTTCCAATTTGATAACTTTGGCTTGAGTATCTGCAAGCTTCTGCGAACAGCTGTGAAGATCACGAGAGAGACATGGAAACCACTCGCTTTCTCGACTAGCGATGCGCTCTGCGATGAACTTCTCTAACGAGGTCGAAAATTCGTGATGCAAGGGTGAATCACTTCGAAACAAACTGTCTCTGATGAAATGCAGCATAGCTGCGTCGTCGAAGGGCCGCTCCATTGTAGATCGAAGTCCAAATCAAGTTGACGGCACTGCGGCGTCGAAGATTGATCTCGAAGATTGATCCTCCCCGCCACCTAGCTGGCTACCACTTGTTGTGGTTTGTTTCTTGGGAACTCGACTGCACTCCTGTGCCTCTTTGTTTCTCAAAATCCGAAATCCAAAATCCCAGTCGACAAACCTCGCAGGATCTTTAGACGGGGCACCAATAATAACACAATCTCGAAGACATAAACCCTGTTCAAAGATCGAAGTATCTTACAGCGCTCATTCACAGTTGGCATTCGATGCTTCTTTATTATTCACAGACTGTCAGCGCAATTGCGACTGCGACTTGCGATTTACGCGCTGCTGCGCTGCTGCTGTTCGAAGCCATTACAGCCTCACTGTGCGCAGGGGCCAGTCTGGCACATTTACGCATTCAAACACATTCAAGAAGTGGTCTTCCCTATCTCTGATAACCAAAACCACATCAAGCTTCAATACATGCTCCACGGGGTGAACGAGCATGCACCAGCATTAGGCATCAAACCAAAGCTCAACAACTTACTCAATAACACTATTACTAAACCACTTCACAGCTCAATTATCCGAAGGGGCCATGGCTGCACAAGGTACAGCTTACGACCTTGGCTATAGCCATGGCTTCATATCTTGAAGGGGATGATCAATCTAATGTAATCAACAAATCTCGAACAAATTTGCATATGCCGACCGGCGTGAAGGCGGCGGCGGGATTGTTTCAGAGTATCCACAAACAAAGAAATTGCGCAAGTAGTCAAATTGGATTTGGGTCTCTCAACTTGTGATAGGTTCACTAATCACAATCTTCAGAGTCTTTTCAAACCGCTTGCCAGCAGATTCGTATCTCAGCTGAACAAGACCTCATGCAGAATGTCGACAACTAGAAGCCGTAGAGCGAAATTGGCAAAGATGCTGCAGCCGCAGTGAAATCTGGAATCACATGATTGTGGGATACTTCGTTGTGATAGGCCCTTTACGCCAACTGTCCATGCACAACATGATTTTGCAAAGATGCAAATGTTGTGCCTATGCAATCATCGCGGTGTTGAACACATATGACGTTGTGAGAACATCATCACTAATGGTATTTCTACAATAGCTAAAGCATTTTATAAGACGGTCCAACATGGGATATGCGGCAAAGCTACGCCAGTTTAGCTCAAAGCCCCTGTAGTGCGTGCATCGGTGTGTCACAAACAGTCAAAGGACAGAAAGGAAGTGCTTTTCCATTGCTTTGAGGCATATTCTCGTTGTATTAGAGATGCACTGAGCATCCATGCATTTTTATCTTAGTATTGGTCCCACCAAAACTGGTGATAACACATTTTGACCTATGGAACCAAACACCCAATCAGGATATGGAGTGGACCCCTTAATCCCCTTTCAATGTGAAGCTATTCATCTTTTCCTGAGTTGCCTGAGCACTGACATACCTAAGGTAGAGCCTATGAATTTATCTATGTTTTTCCATGAATTCTTATCTGCCCTAGTGGTATACACCCTAGGGGGCTAGGCACCTCTTTTTGAGAGGTCCTGGGTTCCATTCCCGGTCAGCCTAGCTAAGTAGGAAGATCCCATGTGACATGGCAGTGACCTCATCGCCACATACCATGCCACCTCAGCACATATGGGACCCAAAACAAAGAGTGCACATCTCCTGAGATGGCACTATGGAGAGAGAGTGACCATGGGGCAGTTTTCTAACTCTTTTCCCAAAACATTTCAGCTATCTTTGTGAATATGCATTCATTTGTGACCTGAGTTGCAGTTTCTGTGAATATCCAATCATCTTTCACTGTTTACACTGCAGCCCTTCATGCTTTGATCCTGATCTTCTCCTCTTTGCACACTTTTGGCTTGGGTTATCCTGGATTGACTCTATTTCTGCAAAACAAAGGTTTTCATCTTCCAAAACAAGCAGCAGGAAACCCTACACCTACAGCAAGCAGCAGGAGAAGCAAAAACACAGTGCTGAAAACACTATAAACTTTTCTGGTAGCAAGAGGCAGCCTGTCTCTGTGCACCGGCAGCGACCCCGCGCCGTACAACCAGTGCTCCGAGTACAGGCAAATATAAGCAGAAGGGCGGACTAAGATGGATCCAAGAAAGGAGGACGCTGACGTGAAGACAGCGCCAGCGCCTGAGGCACCGGCAAGGCCGGCACCTGGCGCTGTACCTTTGGCGGAGCCCTTACATGGGCCAGTGGATGCGGCTGAGGACTCCCTGGACGCACTCCAGACGGCCTTCGGGGCCCTGTCTGTCGAAGAAGTGGTCTCTCAGCCTCAGCCTGTGAAGAGGAAGAGAGAGAACGAGAGCGAGAAGGATGCTGGAGAAGAAGCAGACGAAGGAGAGGAACAAGGGCAAGACCCGACGCAGGACCCTACCTTCGAAGGCGCACCAAGCGCTTCTGGCCTCCACGCATCACCCTCTCCTTTAACCACCAAACTCCCAGCCGCTGCAACATCCACTTCCACAACCAACCCGCCTATGGCAGAGGGCACAGGCTTTACTGGCATGCCTCACTACCCCGCCTATGGTATGGGCCCACCAACCACTGCGCTCCATGAGGCAACTACTGCCAGTGAGCATGTGGCTTCCAGCTCTGCGCCGCGATGGTATGCGGCCGACTATCCCCATCCACTACACGCCACTGGAACCTATGTGGATGTTCCTGGGTATGCTCCTGGGTATGCACCTGGGTATGCACCCTTGAGTGGGTTGAGGAGAGGACCAGAGTCTCTTGGTGGCAGGAGTAGAGGATCGGGAAGATCCTCCAACAGGTCCCTGACGCGGTCGGAGATCAACGAGGTGCTCCGAGGAGCCACTTCAAAAATCGTGGGCGACCTCACGCAAGAGATCAGGGAGAAACTGGAGCCCCTGATGATCCCGTCCCATGCGTCACCTACGACGGTGGGAATGTCACCCCACCGAGTACAGGCTAACCACCTGGCGGCAGGGTTGACAAATACCCTGGGGAGCCTGAGGAGCCGACCGATGCCGACTCCTGCAGCAATACCGAGAAGTCCATTCGTCCCGAGAACGGCCCAGCCGCCCTACAGCCACGTGACGAACTCGACGAGGGCCGAGCTGGATCAGCTGGGGCTGACAGCCTTAAGGGCTATGGTGGACGTAGAGCCTTATGGCTCTAGTGATCTTGGCGGAGACCCCTCCGATGACGAGCCGCCGTCGATGGATTCTTCTTCGCCCTCAGATGACGATGACCCTGAGGACCCCGAGGACCCCAAGAAGACGTCTTACTGGTCTGATTCATCGGACCGGAAATTCGGTCATTTTTCAAATTCAGTCATCGTTATAAAATTGCCAGAACCGTGGTGCAGAGTGAGGCGTTTTGCTCATCTGACTAAAGATGGCCCGGTTCAGCAGAACAGACCTCCCAGATTGGAACCACCGAGCAAACCGCACCCCTTCGGGTCCTGCCACTGGTTCCCCAAGAGTTGTAAAGACACCCCTGGTTGGGTCATTTTACAGCGGGTCGTATATATGGGTGCGTGAAATGCTTTTTTTCCCTCTCGACTTTCGATGTTTGCGACCCATGCCCACAGGCATGAGCGCGTGAAAGTACTCAGGAACAACCCTAGAATCAAGGGTTACCCAGGTTCGACAACGTAGGGTGCCCACAGTGAGAGTGTTTTGAACTGGGACCACTGCGCTTCACACCTGCTGAAGGATACACCATCGAGTACAGCAATAGCCGGCACGCCAAAGGCAGATCAATGAAAGTGCAGTAACTATGTATGTGCAGTGACTACACATGGGTGCGCAAAATGCTGGCCGGCATGCAAGGAATGGGAATTTGCTGGGCACACATGAGGCTGACTACACCAGTTTTCTGGATTCTTGTGGCAGTCTCCTTGCTCAGATTTTTCATCCCTCTTTCAGTCTTTTGATGATCCAGGGTACCAACCAGCCTTGAATGCCCACGCGAAAAGTAGTATTGTTAATATTTGGGGAAATATTAACAATGGCCAAGTTGTTGCACTGCGTGGGCACTGCGTGCAACAGCGTCTGACTGCAGCAGCGTCGACGAAGACAACCCCCAGGGACCCACGGACGTAAGAAGAAGAAGAAGAAGAAGAAGAAGACCCGACGCCCTGAAGGACGCCGAGCTCAGGAGGCGAAGGCTATTGCCACCTCCAAGATAGTGGTGAACCTGCCTGAGTTCACAGGCAAGGACCTCAGCGAGTTTGCTGAGAACTTTGGCCGGTTCCTACGACTGACCGGCCAAACCGTCGCGAGTGGGCGAGTGAAGTGCGATCTGCTCCTGCAGTGCTGCAAGACCAAGTACCTGGAGAAGCAGGTCAGGCAGATCGTAACTAACTCCGCCACCTTTGCCGATGTGTTGGTTGCCCTGGAGAGGCAGTACCCAACCTACGAAACCGACCTCTCCATCAGGGCCGAGATCCAGAACCTGCCCGTGCTGCCCAACAACCCCAAACCTGGCAGGGTCTCCGACCTGTCGGCTGACCTGGATCACTGGGCTGGACGACTGACGCCCGGTTCCTACAGCAGCGACGACCTGCTGTTCTGGTTGTGCGCCAAGCTCCCCCGAGAGCTATGGGACGAGTGCCGTTTGACGGCTGAGCGCAAGGCTAGATCCCTCCGCTACGAGGATCTATGCGTGCTGCTCCTGGAGATGGCGCTGGAGAAGGAGAGCGACCAGCACCTGAACAACTACCGTCCTGGTGGTGGAGGTTCTGGAGGCAAAGGGTACCAAGGGTCCCGACCTGGGCAGGGGACTACCCCCAAACACGCCCACGCCCGTACCATGGAGAACGTGAAGGAGCTATTCTGGTGTGATGCCAGAGACGAGCAGGGCCACCTGCAGCACGCCTCTGACTGCGAGCAGCGAGACTGCTTCGTAGTTCAGGGGAAGCAGCAGGAAAAGAACACCGGCGCCAAAGCAAAGCTGCCGGATCATTACCGCTGCACCATCACGTGTGCATTCTGCGGTAAGCGGAAGCACTACGAGGATGAGTGCTACCATAAGCAACGCCTATCGGCGAAGCTTAAGGGGGAAGATCCTGGCAAAGGCTCAGGCAAAGGTGGAGGCAAGGCCAAAGGTAACGACTCCGGCAAGGGCAAGTCGAAAGGACGTGGTCAAGGTGGACAAGACAAGGGTCAAGGTGGACGAGGAGGAGGCGCTAACCGCCAGCCCGACAACAAGAACAAGGACAAGAACGGAGGCAACCCCAACCCTAATCCAGGGGGGAACTCCGAGCCCTCTGGAGGGCTGTCTGGTCCTACCACACGCTCACAGACGCAGGCCCAGCAAGAACAAGGAGCCAAGCGTGAGCACGAAGGTGGTGATGACGGCAACGCTAAGAAGAGGAGCCGTTTCATGAGGATGGCCCGCAAATTGCGGAACAAGGGGTTCGAGGTGACCTGTCCCGCGGAGTTCTGACGGGGACGCTCTGGTGGCACCCAAGACCTGGTGTTTTGGGTACGTATCCGACTAGGGGGACGTGAATACCTGGGGGTACTGGATACTGGCGCCACGATATCTATAGTGGCCAAGAAAATTTTACCTTGTGGGAGCCTGAAGAACACCATGACCACCGCTGCTATATGTATGGGGGATGGACATGTGGTGCACAGCTGCGGGGACTGTGAAGTGGAGGTACCTATGGGCTCTCGGACTATCGCCCATCGGTTCTATGTGATGGACACTGAGGCCTTCGACTTTGTACTGGGTACTGACTTCTTCGTACAGCACTCCCAGATACAATCCCTGACGCTGCAAGCGCCCTACCTCCTCTACGTGGACCACGGCAGTGGCAGAGAGTCTGTGCCACTGGAGCAGTCGGAACATACCTCGAGTTACCTGAGACTATCGAAGGAGGAGCCCTCGAACATGATGGCGGCCTCCAAAACTGAGGACTATCAACTATTGGGGGAAGTCCTAGACCAAGGTCTGAAGATGTTGGGTTACTCTCGAGAAGACCTAAGTGTGGAGTTGTTCGCCAGCGACAAGCAACATGTACTGGGCCTTTACTGCAGCAAGGGGAAGAACTGCAGCTACAAATTTTACTGGCCCTCTTTCGGGATGGCCTACGGGAACCCCAGATTCAGTGAACTGGGGAAGGTGCTGACCAAGGTGGCCTTGGAACGTTCCCGTATGGTCCTGTGTTCCCCCGATTGGGGAGCCCATGGGGGCAACGAGTACTGGCGAAACCTCCTGGACAGGCTGACTATCAGCTCTGTTCGTTTGCCTGATGAGGCCATCTACGTGCCTCTGGGACGCAAGACGCCTATTGGGAAGCCCGGATGGGGGAGTATGCTCAGCGTGGTGGACGGAAGTCTTACCACCATCCCCTGGGAGGACCTGGACCCGACTCTGCTCCAGGGTATACAACGAGAAAGCGATGGACTCGCCTTGGGTGACTTGAAGGATCGCCTACGACCTCAAGATGCTGTAGAGACTACACCCGGAGGAGATGAGTACGTCGTGACTGACACCAACGCCCCCAACTCTCCCTGTCATGTACCTGTTCCTGATGGAGTCTCTGAGTGTGGACTATCTGAGCTACCTAGCTCTATCCACTCAGATGACGAAACTGAGCACGACGCCTTCTTCGTGCAGACCTGTGTGGAGGAAGTGGAGAACGCCGAGTACGTCGCCCCACTAAAACCCCTACTCTCCATGAGGGTGGAAGACCCCGTGGACGAGGAGCTGGACCCTCGATCCAGGCTCAGGGAGTATGTGGATTCCAAGAGGAAGTTGGTGGCGAAAAAGCTATGCTACGCGAAGCCTACCCGCAGCTAATGGCCACTGAAGCAAGGACGTATGGGAGACCTATCCCAATTGAAGGAGGACCTCGAACAGAAGATCACCACCTGGCAAAGGGAGGTAGATCTTAAGCTCATGAAGAGCGTGTGGGGCGCCCATGTGAGGACCCCAGAGGAGGACGACCTCTCGGAGGAATGTGTATGTGAACCCCCTCGAGCTTCCCTATGTTGGCATCGTCCACCGGAGATGGTGGAACAAGACCTTCTGTATGCCTACCAAGGGCTGAAGGATACTACCACGGGCGAAGAGTCGGTGGAGGACCACCTCCCGACGTCTATTACTCAGGGGGCCAGCAACTTACACTCTGACGAGGACATGGAGGACAAGATCAAGGTCTTGGACCCGGGGGTACAGAAGCTTATAAAGACCTATCTGGAGGTGTTCGGAGAACTACCCCCTCCAGCCTCATGTGACAAGCTGGTACAGATGGACCTCAAGCTGAAACCCGAGTTCGTGGGTCATAAGATTCGGAGGAGACCCTATCCAGCTCCTAAAGAGCAGGCCGACGAGATTGAGCGACAGATACAAGAATGTATCGACGCTGGCCTAGTCCTGGAGTACAAGGACGGGGACTATCCCCTACACTGCAGCCCCTGTTTCCTGGTGGCTAAACCTGGGTCTACAGCCAAACGGCTGGTAGTGGACTATGGAGAGCTGAACAAGAAGACGTTGAACCACTCAAGGTCCATTCCCAATATGGAGTCTACCCTGGAGAAGATAGCCTCCTGCCGCTACAAGACCAAGATGGACAAGCGAAGCGGATTCTGGCAAGTGGACCTGACGCCCAACGCACAGGAACTACTGGCCTTCATCACCCCTCAGGGGAGGGTGTTCAAGTGGAAGGTCATGCCGTTTGGCTTGGCTAACGCACCCGCTCTATTCCAAGAGCTGATGAACAAGATCTTGTCCATCCTACGAAGGAGACCTAAGGTGCAGGAGCTCATATCCCGTGGTGCCCAGATGGAGGCTCATATCGACGATGTATGCCTCGGTACCAATACCCAGGAGGATCACCTAATCCTCTTGGGTGAGTTCTTTGCGGTCTGCCAGGAGAACCACACTCGACTCAAGCTGGAGAAGTGTGAGTTCATGCAGGAGACCATGCAGTACTTGGGGTTTGACGTTGGCTATGGGTGGTGGACCCCAGCGGCCTCTAAGGCCAAACCCCTGATGGATGCCAAGGTACGACACGAAGACCCCAAGAAAGGACTTCATGATGTACGCCGTTTCATTGGGGCGTGCAACTTCTATCGCCGCCACATCAAGAACTTCACCTATACCAGCGCCGTTCTGACGGACTTGATCAAGAAGAGTACTACTTGGCGCTGGGGCCCACAAGAGCAACAAGCGTTTGACGAGCTCAAAGACAAGGTAGCCAACGCTAAGTGCTTGGGCGTGCCTAGGGCACAAGGGGAGATTATCCTGGTGACCGACGCCAGCAATGTGGGCGGTGGTGGAACGTTGTTCCAATGGCAAGCACTAGAGAAGGAGGAGTTCGACTCGGCCATTTCCCAATGGGGGACTGAAGGTCTCAACCGAGATGGAACCCTCAAGCACAGCTACCCTGACGACAAGTGGGTCCTAGTACCTCTGGGCCACTGGAACTGGAAGTGGAACCAGGCCAGGGGGAACTACTCCACCTATGAGCAGGAATTGCTCGCGGGTATGCTGGTGCTATCCTCACAAGCACGACTGTTGGGGAGTAACCCTGTGGTCTGGCTATGCGACCAAGAACCGGTCCGCACTTTCCAGAAGGGTCCCCCACCTGAGAAGGCCAAGCTACGGCGCTGGTGGACCTACCTCAGTCAACTACGGCGGACGGTACACCATATCCCGGGAGTGAAGAACGAGTGTGCCGACTACATCAGCCGCAACAACTTCGACGCCCTGATTGGTGCCTGGTCTGAAGCGCTGGCTAAGGAAGCGTTCAGCCGTATGGACGTACACCTGAACCTGAACATGACCATGATACGCCCCCTGGATGGACTCCAACAATCGGAGTACCTGAAGGAGTTTGGGGATATCTACAAGCGCCTGGAGAAACGCCTTGAACCCCTCCTGGTCAACCAGGACCAGTGGAAGAGGGACAAGAGCTACCTCTGGCACGAGGACCGCATCGTGGTGCCTAGTGACCGAGCCCCAGCGCTGCTGAAGTGGACCCATGAGTCCAGTGGTCATGTGGGTGCTGACCGTACCCTGAGGCTGTTCAAGCAGTGGTTCCACACTACGTGGACTGACGACCAACTGCGGAAAACCCTCCAGCCTATCGTGGATAAGTGCCCGTGCAGGTCCTGTAAACCAGGGGATATCAGGGACAGAGGTCTCTACTCGACCCTGCCCATCCCTCACTGTGCTAACAGTGTTCTATACGTGGACTACACGGAGATGCCGAAGTTCGGGGGCTATGACTTCGCCCTCGTGGTAACCTGTGGGTTGACCAGGTTTACCAGGGTGTTCCCATGTACCAAGCACATTACCGGGGAGGGGACTATCAAGATACTCCTGGAGGAGTGGTTTTGTGTCTATGGGGCGCCCAAGGAGATCAACTCCGATGAGGACGTACGTGTACGCTCAGATACTGGCTGGTACAAGAGGGTCCTGAGATCCCTCAATGTCCAGGTGTCTACGGGGATTCCCTACTCACACACGAGCAACCCCCTATGTGAGCGACAGATCCGCGTCCTGAAGGAGAACGTAAGGATATGGTGCAAAACTGAACGCACCAGGGACTGGGTGAGACTACTCCCCGTCATATCCTTGATGATGAACTCCCAAGAGAGTTCAGCTACTGGCTACTCGCCACAAGAGCTATTCATGGGGCGCCCGGCGTGGTTCCTACATGCCCCCTATCCAGAGGACACCCATTCTTCTGTGGGTGAATGGGTCCAAGAGCAACAAGCGAAGGTGGACAAGGCCAAGGCTATGCTCCAGAGAGTGAGGGAGCGTCAGTGGAACAGGAAGAACAAGCACCGAGTGCCGGCCGCCTACCAAGAGGGGGACTGGGTGCTGGTGCACCACAGTCGACTACCCGCCTGGCCACGCTCTACCAGCGATGACCCATACTTCGGGCCGTACAAGATCCTATCAGTGGATGGACACCGTATCACCGTGCGGTGTTCTCCCCGTCTAGGGGGGACCCTGGTGTGCGCTGCTCAACACCTGAAGCGCTACTATGATCCTGAAGACCTCTGTGGGGAGGAGTGGGAGCTGAACGACGAGGAAATCGCCGCTCTGGACCTACAAGGGGCGGCCAGCCCTATGGAAGTTGAAGGTGAACTCCCCGACATGAACGCCGAGGAGATGGCTAAGGAGGGCTTCTACCTGGTGAAGTCTGTCCTACGCCACCGCTATCGCCAGGGTTGGCGCTTCCTCACCCTCTGGGAAGGGTTTGGAGTCGAAGAGGCCACCTGGGAGCCCTTCTCTGCATTTGTTCTACCTGAGGGACGCCTAAACTCAGTTCTGGTTGACTACTTGTCCCAGAACAACCTTGGTGAGTTGCTGAGGCTCGCTGAGACGCTTGCCTCCAAGACTAAAGCTAGGGACTGAACCTTACCCTTACCTGCCAAAGCGTATGTGTGAGTGTGCTATTCCTCAGGTCCTGAGAGCAAGCCGCAGAAGTGGTGTCCTAATTATACCCAAGTCTGCGCCCTTGCTAAACCTGGAGGGTTGGCTTATTGATGCCACGGGGTACGCCCCGGGTCTCCCCTCCCCTATGCGCCCAATTTCTGTGCTGGCGCAAAACCTTTGGGGAATACCCAGCGTACTAATCCAGGTATTGTTTTCCCTACCTATCTGTCTACTACAGGGGGGGGTGGCCAAAAGCTACGAAGGCATGAAAACGCCGTTTTGCTATGTGGCCAAAACACTGACCTAACCACTGCCACAGCCCACCAACCCTGCTAAAATTGCAGGAAACGGGTGGGACAGTGACACACGCACTACAGGTCCTACACACCCTACAGTGGCACCATCCTGGTGGGCGAGCACTGGGGCAACTGGCTCAAGCCCCCACGCAGGACTACCACTCCTACACGCACACTCTACTGGGCGTTGCGAAGGCAAAGATCTCGTGGGTCCTAGCGACCCTCCTGTGAAATGACAAGAGAACACAGCGCTGCTACGCAACTGTGGCCTAACAGGGGACGCCACAACGCGTTTCCCCTGCTAGGGCTTGGAGGGAAGAGGTGCTCTTGCGTGCACGGCGCAGATGTCGATGGAGTCGGACTCCCTGCTCTGCCACAGGCAGAGGGGAGTTACTTGTTTGTGTGATCTGCGCCCTTGTTTAGCAGGGCATAAAAAAACTGCTGCTGCACCAATCACCCTACCTGCCCACCTGTAAAACAAAGGCAAATGAAAGGGCGTTTGCGGCGGAGGAACCAAGCAACACTCCAGGTATTATACCCTTCTCAGTGTGACCTATAATACACTGTCCGCAAACACGCTGGAAGACCAGCTACCCTTGTCAAGCAAGCAAGCGTTAAGGGACTCCTCAGGTTCTCTTAAAGAATGTACCGAGGAGCCCCTGGGTAGCCTAAACAAGGTTTACCGTGCGCACTTCGCGTGGCCTACCCTTTAATGCGTGTGTGAATGCGCGAGCATGCACTTGGGTCGTGGGCAAACCTGCCCATCTTCACCGCAATCTTGACTCCACCAGGGGGTGGCCCCGCCTGGGCGTACCTACCTTACCTACCGCTGGGAAGTGAAGCAAGGTGAGAGGAAAAGAGGGGCGCACGCGAAGAACGTTGCTATGCACTTGTGTGTATGTCTAATCACCCTGATCTGACCGCTAATCATCTGCAATCTTTCTAATCAATCCCTCTATCGCGTCCTATCGTTGTTAGCGCTGCTACAAGGCTCTTTCACGGAGACACGAGACGAGCAATGTGTATGCGGCATGCGAGACGAGCATACCTGTAGTTTATACCTGATTCGTTGAAGTCTTTTCGATTGATTTTCGAATTCTTGAATTTTGGATTCTTCTAATAGTGTGGGTGGAATCTGCATGTTTATTTATTAATGTGTGTCTCGTCATTTTCAAGACTACGTGAGACATACGTTTATAATTCCATTATTTCTCCATTTTCCGGCGCTTCGCTAGGAGCCGCTCCTGCGCGCCGCCATTTTATGCGTATGAATTTCTGGATTTAAAAAATCCAGAGATGACTATAATTTCTATAAAAATGTGCTTCTGATGCACAATTGGATTCTGCTCAGCTGTGTCGTTTCAGAAAAATTCTAGGCCGTCATTTGACGGATTTTGGTGTCGTCGCTTCGTTTTTGCGTGGATTCGTCCATAAATCTCCCATTCCTGCCTCTGCAGATACCCACGCGCAGCCTCGCTGAGTAGGCCGTGTTCGGGCCGAAACGCAGGTGCCTGGAGAGACTGAGCAGAACCAAGACCCCACCAAGGGGCAAATTAATTTCTTTTTCGACTCCCTTCGCCCTAAGACAGGTCACAGGTCGCCAGCAGGTTTACGAGAACCCATGCGAGTGTGTATATGGTGTCTTGCGTTGGGTTTGTGTCGACGCTGCGTCTTGGAGGGAGGGATGCATATGCACATGTTTGGCATGCTCCCATACTAACCCAACCAAGCCACAGGAGCCCCGGCAGCGCCATGAGCGCTGAGTCTTCTGTAGGATATGTTACAAACAAAGGAGCAAAAGAGCGCCAGCCATGGTGAGCGCTCATTTTTCAGTGTGAGGGAGACTGTAGGTATTTTAAAGTGGATGTGGAAACCAAGGAAAGGCCAAGAAAAATTCCCTTTTTCCTAAAATGCGACAGTGGTGGCCACCACAGCACAAGGGGGGAGTAAGAAAAAGTGCTTTTCCATTGCTTTGAGGCATATTCTAGTTGTATTAGAGGTGCACTGAGCATCCATGCATTTTTATCTTAGTATTGGTCCCACCAAAACTGGTGATAACACATTTTGACCTATGGAACCAAACACCCAATCAGGATATGGAGTGGACCCCTTAATCCCCTTTCAATGTGAAGCTATTCATCTTTTCCTGAGTTGCCTGAGCACTGACATACCTAAGGTAGAGCCTATGAATTTATCTATGTTTTTCCATGAATTCTTATCTGCCCTAGTGGTATACACCCTAGGGGGCTAGGCACCTCTTTTTGAGAGGTCCTGGGTTCAATTCCCGGTCAGCCTAGCTAAGTAGGAAGATCCCATGTGACATGGCAGTGACCTCATCGCCACATACCATGCCACCTCAGCACATATGGGACCCAAAACAAAGAGTGCACATCTCCTGAGATGGCACTATGGAGAGAGAGTGACCATGGGGCAGTTTTCTAACTCTTTTCCAAAAACATTTCAGCTATCTTTGTGAATATGCATTCATTTGTGACCTGAGTTGCAGTTTCTGTGAATATCCAATCATCTTTCACTGTTTACACTGCAGCCCTTCATGCTTTGATCCTGATCTTCTCCTCTTTGCACACTTCTGGCTTGGGTTATCCTGGATTGACTCTATTTCTGCAAAACAAAGGTTTTCATCTTCCAAAACAAGCAGCAGGAAACCCTACACCTACAGCAAGCAGCAGGAGAAGCAAAAACACAGTGCTGAAAACACTATAAACTTTTCTCATGGGCTCTACAATATTTTTAACCTGAAGAATCTTGTAGTTGAAGCCGCAAAGCCCAACAACCGCCCAAAGTAACAATGTTGAAAATACATGAAAAATTAGTACATCTGCAACGGAACCCGACAAAGCGGAAGCTTAAATGGTGTTGCGCATGTAGGGCTGGATTGGAGCCTACATCATGTGCTCTTTACAACCAGTACTACGGTAGAGAAGGGCCGGGATAGCCTAACCTTCTTCTAATCGGGCTGTTTAGTGAGGAAGATAGCACCACGTACAACAAACTATGCCACTTTGTAGGGCATGGTTTGGGCTACACGGTCATGAAAAAAAAAACTTCCTACCGATGCACTTTCGGTCTACTCTTCTGCCTTTCTACTGCTACTCCTCTTTGCACCAGACACCGCAAACCCCGCCCAAAAAATAAGAACATGCTGCAAACTGAAAACCGCCCCAAAAATAAGAAACACTTGGGGCTTTCCACCCAGCGGGCCAAAAATAAGAACCACCTTGGACACAAGCAAGACAAAAGCGGGGAACATTGAAGATTTTTTTTGTGCATCAAACACTTGCGGAAATAGGAAGTGATAGTAGCTTGGCGCTTTGCTGCTGGCAGGTTGCAGGCAGAATAAGGTTCAGGCACTGCCTGAGCCCTGGCAACTACCATTTGCTGAACGTCGAACTTACCAAAATGTAATGCAGAGGAAGGAAGAGGGGGCGAGGCGAAAGCACAGCACAAGACACATCCTGCTCCACCTCGCACATCGGAACAACAGTGTAAGAGGGCAGAACCCGCAGTTTGCTGTCAGATGGGTCAGCAGGGAGATAGCCCATCTTTTTGAAGACCTCATGTCGCTTGGCATTGCCAGCACCGATGGTTAAGCTGTGAGCCTTGGCGACAATGCGTGTCACCAACACCCATCTGTCTCTGGTTGACAACACAATAGGAACCGCCCCTAAAAGTAAGAACCCCTCACCAACTGGGCCAAAAATAAGAACCGGTTCCTATTTTTTTTGGGGGGGGGTTACTTTTCAGTTGACATGGGCTCCTATATCCGCATATCAGATTAGCCAACAGCTTCCTTAAACATTTGATCGCTTAGCTCCTATGGGTACTCTTAAGAAAATTGTGGGTCCCAACTTGCTGCATGCTTCGTATGGCTTCAAGCTGTGGATCTTGAGTGGAATCAATTGGGCTTTGTGCAAGGTAAACAGGACATTGTGGTGGTCTCTTCGGTCAATATTCTGCATTAGCGGCAATTGTCGTATCTCAAAACAGCTATTCCTCCTGGAGTATGGCTATCACATAATGAGACGAAAGACATTGTTCCCATTTTGGAGCCACAACTAGTGGACGACCGTTGTCATCTACAAAATGTTAAACCTTGTAGAAAAAAGGCAAAACACTTTTCCCAAAATGCTAAAAAAGCCTCTATCAACCGGTGAGAAAAGTCTTCCCTTATGCAGCTTACGGCGTTAAACCGTGTGGCATGTGATCATATTGGCCGCAAACCTATAAAAGCTCATTCCAAACCTAGTGTATGTGCTTCCTAAGCATTTAGGATGTGGCATATTTGAATTGTCAACCATTTTTGCCCATTTTCAACCACTTGCACCCCCCTACTAAGGCAGTTTTTCTATCAATTTGTTTTCAATGAGTGCCATGGACGGGCATGACACGCAACCACCTCCCATCAGCCTCACGCCTCTGAAGAGGAGAGGATTGCTGAACAAGCCAGAGAAATTCAGCAGCTACGCGAGCAACTAGCCAGGGCATCAGTCAAGGAAGGTCCGACCCTCCCTCCCCTGTCCGTGCAGGAGTTGAACAAGGCCCTCAAACGACCCCAGCCGCAGTGGATGAGACTTATT
The DNA here is from genome assembly GCA_964036045.1 of Eutreptiella sp. 'Long Island Sound 2002'. Taxonomy (NCBI): domain Eukaryota; phylum Euglenozoa; class Euglenophyceae; order Eutreptiales; family Eutreptiaceae; genus Eutreptiella; species Eutreptiella sp. 'Long Island Sound 2002'. Next base: position 173,474,600 of record OZ038380.1, read on the forward strand.
GTGTCTAACTTGAAAGCCTATGTCGGGCTGAGGGCTGGAGAAGTCGGCGAGGTCCCGCGGCCAGGGGAGTTCAAGCGCATAGTTGTACTTTACAAGGCTGAGTGGCTTGTTCACAACGACGGTTGATTACCAAGTTTAAAGGCAGTTTCGTTGTTCTAATGTGGGCTTTGCTGCTTCGCCGTGCAACTAGACAGGTGACAGGTATTCTTGGGTGAGTATCTCAGCCTTTGCGTGTGCAATATGCACGCAGTGCGCACGGAGTGCACGAACTTGGCATGTCACTGTCGCCGAAGATCTTGGCTTTGGGTGCAAATTGAGGAAGCAAGACCTCCCACCAATTTAGGCAACTGGTGGGTCTCATTAGATTTGTGAGCATCAAATGTTTCATGTTTGTTGGTTCTTTTTGCATAGGTTGTGTCAAGCAGGATTCTGTGTTTTGGCGCTGCCAGATGATGGGCCAATCTGCTAGTGGGTGTTTGTTCCATGGTGTGTGTGAAGCGCCCCCTTGCCCCTGCCCCACCGACCCGGTGTACGACGGAATGAGGCGAAACCCCCCCCCCCCCCATATGCCGTTGTATGCGACGCCTTCCCCCGGGAACCGGTGACGCGCCCTGACCTCCCGCCGGCCACCCATATGCTGCACGGCTGGGTCCACCCGCTCCTGTCCCCCCCACTGTCCCGGACGCGCCAATGTTTTGTTAATGGATGGCAAATGCCATGGTCTCCATTGTCTCATTTTTGTCAAAATTGGGTTGTGCTAAGCCTGTGAACCTCATGCAAACAAGACGCACAGAGCAGTGTAGGGGCATCTTGCTGTGGACCAATTGGCGATCAACTACATATCCAAATTAGCTAGTTTCTTAGGTGCACCATGTGTTGCGCCTTCTGTGCAACTCCGCATGAAACTGTAAGCCTTATGGAGATTGCAAACCTCCGATTTGTGAGAAAATCACGCCCAACATTGATAGCTAATGCTATGTTGGCGAAGTAATTGGAACCACACCAGTTGTTTCGTTCCCAAACCCCAAACAAATCCAATTTTCCTTTTTACCAATAACCTTTCAAATCTGTGCCTTCTTTGCATGAGGTTCACAGGCTTAGCACAACCCAACTTTGACAAAAATGAGACAATTGAGACCATGGCATTTGCCATCCATTAACAAAACATTGCCAATGGGAAATCTCCGTCTCATTCTGGCGAGCTATGCGCAAAATGCACAGAATTCAGCAATGTACCACATACATAAAAAAACACGCACTGGGGTTACAAGCAAAATCATGCTTGGAGTATGAGATCCTGAATTGTGCCCTACCCTGATACTTGGATTGTGGATTGGGTCTTTTCCTTGGTTTCCAAAATACACAAAAACTAGAGGAGCAGGCACGCAGCAGGATACAAGCAGAGGCACATGGACACAAATCAATCATTGAAAGCATATTATTCTTGATCTAAATGTACCACATACATTAAAAACACGCACTGCGTGTACCAAACAATCTACACAATTTCTGACCAAATTTGTTCACTCACAAGGGCAATGTAGCTGTATCTCTAACAACAAATCGCATGCAAGATTCTTGAGCCAAAAAAAAAAACAATCAAATACAGTTGACATGTGGTTTGCCTGCCATTGGATACACACCATCCTGGCTCTCACCCAAACCACACACATGCACACTCCAGGGCAACCCAGAGTGATATGAATCAGTGTCATCTTTACATCATGTCTGCGATCCTACCAACCGCCCAATGACTCATTTCACGTGCGGTGAAAACAGTCATGAAGTAAACACAAATCAACTCCTATGTTACAATAAGACCGTTTGGCCAGTGCAACCCAATGGAAAACCCAAGCGTTGCAGGGGCGATATTTTGCGCAGTATTTCAGGTCCAGGCACTCGCTTAAACAGAAGGGTGCAGAGTTATGGGACTCAGAGACTCGAGGTCTGTTGGGTGTCCACTCAGTGGCAGAGCATAGCCCTGTACATATCCACCTTCACCAGACTTATCTACTGCTGTGTATTATTTGGCGTACAGAGATGTCAGAGGTGTCAGAGAGGCCTGTAGGTAGAAGCTCATTATGCGGCTGTACCTGCTTGCAACCCTGTCACCCCTGTGATGTTGTCACTCATTGGGGAAGCTCACCTCGTGTTCAATAGCATTACGCATGTCGGATGTAAATGTGCGCGACAATGATGTTTTCAAATAGACATGAATCCCATGCAACTGCAATAGGCTGACCGACGGAATGAATCACAGCACTTTGACCTGAGCAAAACATGCTGAAATCTGTGGCCCCAGGCCTGCTTGAAAAAATTTCAGCACTGTGAACCTGGCTGGATCACGCTGCGTTGCAAAGCTCCCAGGAGTTGATCACTATGGCTGTCAAACACTGCAGCAAAGCAGGGGCAGCTGGGTGGCACAATGCACTGCAGACAACATGGCTGGACCACTCTGCGTCTGAAAAGAGGTCCCCACTCAGCAACCAGAACATACTGCTTGCCTGTCTACACATGTACTTACTGGGGGATCAATGGTCTGCTCTGATAGACTGAATATCCCTGCCATAGACACTTGCAGCCATTAGTTCGAAAAGGGTGCAGTTGGTGCATCACACCGACAGGCATGGGTGTGAAAGGCAACAAAAGAAAGCGGGGCTGGGGGGTAGGAGTGAGACATTTGCTCCAGTTGCCATCATGTAGTCCCTTCCTCAAACTCGAGACCTTGGTTCCCCTGAAACATGCAATTGTGCACATAGGCTCTGGCCAACATGGCCGAGTTGCAATGCAGGCAAGACCAGACAATCTCAGGCTGCTCCATACGGGACTTGGAACATCAAGAAATGAAAATCTACATTGAAAAAAGAAACACATGACACCAAGGATGCTGCCCATCGCATGCCATTGCACACTCAAGAAACTAGGCAAAAAAGGGCAATTTGTGTGCAATTTGGTGAAAACTCAGGGGGGGGCCATGTTTCTTCTTTCGAGAGGGGAGGGCCATTGGCATGGGAGGTCCATTGGCATGGGGGGGGGGGGTACCAAAAACCCCGACTTACCAAAAAAATCCCCATTTTGTACCAAAAAACCCACCCTTTTGACCCCCCCCCCCAACCCCCCCCCCACCACGCAGAAATTTACCAAAAACCCCAATTTCTTACCAAAAAACCCTTAATCTTGCCAACCCCCCCCCCCAATTCTTGCCAAAAAAACCCCATTTCTTACAAAAAAACCCAAACCTCAACAAAAAAAGCCCGGGTTTCTTTACCGAAAAAAAAACCCCCAAACCCCCCCCATTTCCGACCAAAAACCCCCCCGAACCTTACCAAAAAAGCATGTGCACAACCCAAACGTTTGGACAACCCCAACAAAGACTCTCACCAAAAAAGAAACCCAATTCTCACCAAAAAAAACCCCATCCCTTACAAAAAAAAACCCAAGCCTTACCGAGAAAGATCCCGTTTTTCGACCCAAAAAAAACCATTAAACCCCCCCCCATTTACTACCAAAAAAGACCTCGTTTTTCAACCAAAAAAAACTATTAAACCCGCCCCCCATTTATTACCAAACAAGACCCATTTTTCAACAAAAAAAACCTTTAAACCCCCTCCCATTTATTACCAAAAAAGCTTTTACCCCCCCCCCCCACCGTTTGGACGACCCTGCACACTTCAACCGACCACCATCGTCAGCAGAAACTGGAAACCGCTTCCTCCCGATTTTGACAAACACAAGAGGCCATTGCGTTGGAATGCCGTGACGCCAGAAGGATGTGTGCATGCGTGTGGGTACCTGGGCAGGCGTGCATGTTTGTGGGGTGAGGGGTAATAGGATGATTGCAAAGAGTGCTTCACAGAGACAGATATCTACACGCACCACACAGGAGAGAAGGGTGCAGCAGTGGAGCAGAATGACAGGAGCCGAGACTTGCTACTGCACGGACAATAACAGACACATCCAAGGGGCTCAATAAAGCATGCTCCTAGCTGACACATGGGGCGGAAGGAAAGCACGGGGACTGTCCCTCTGCAGAGTTGTCTCCCGGGCGGCAACCGCAGCAATTCACAGCATCAGAGCGTGCTGCGAACACTGGGCGCGGCGAACACTGGGCGCGGCGCCCGTATGCGTGGTGCTGTTGTTGTATTGACCCCATATCTGCAACGTGTCGATCTCATATTCCACCCTCGAGCTCTTCTGCGACACGGGTGCACCACACAGCACGGTTCTCTCTGTTGGTCCCTTTCTTTTCCCTTTTCCCTTTTCCCAGCTCCACGTCCTTTGCTGTTTCCCCCTCAGGCTTGGGCTTGGGCCCCTCATGGGGCTCTCCTGTCATGCGATTTCCAGGCCAAGGAGTCAGAAAAGCCATCATTTGCCCCCCTTTTGATGGCGCGCCGTCGCCCACGAGCGCCCTCGGAGCGGCGCGTCCTCCGGCGCCTGCAGTGCCCTCAAGGCGCCTCGTGGCCCAGGCTCGCGCACACGCGCGCCGCCGCGCCTCCACTGACCTCCCGATGCGTCAGTCGGCCATCAGTGCAGTGCCCGGACTGCACCCATAGCGGTATCCACGGGGTCCTTCTGCCGCAGGCCCGAATTCCTTTTCAAGTTTTTGCCAAGAAAAGGCCAAAATCCAGGTCCTGACAGCAGAGCCCCCTGTTCAAAGACTCACCGGAGTCCAGGGGGCTCTAACGACTCCCCGCCCAGGGATGCATACCAGCCCCCCCCCCCCCCCCGGGGCGCCCAGCCTATGCCCAGCCACTGTCCCCCTGACGGCAAGTGCCAGCTGCAACGGCATTTGTAACCGACAATAACCGCCCCCAACCGCTTTGGAAACCTCCTCCAACCGCCTGCTTAACCGCTTCTGGGGCCGCCTCGGATGTCCCTGCCCTTCTAATGCATCCCTGCTCCCGCCCTCCTGGACCGATGTTGCAACCGCACAACATGGGCCCTGTGGCTTCCAGATGTTCGCACTTCCACTTGGGCCCAGATTTGCACCGAGCGCCGAGGGCCAGTGTGACATGTGGTCGATTTGGTACTTCGTTTCGAAGAGCAAGTTAGTACAAACACTGTCACCCAGAATATTCACAAACTGTCTGCGGGCATCGACAGCATCACCGCAAAAAATGACATACAGCTGTTGAATCACAACGATCACGAACTGAATGAGGATTGGGGGGGGGGGAAAGCATTGTCCCTTTGACACGTGGCACCATGATGTTTGGTACGCCAACTGCCAGCGCTTCACCAGCGACAAATGTCAGTTGAACGCCGGGCGCCACCAACCGTCAACCGACGGCCGTTCACTGCCAACCAGCGAGCAAGTCCCTGGACTTCCCTAGACCGGACTTCCTTGAATAAAAATGGAGACTCTTGTCCCCATTGGAAACCTATTTGTTGAACTGTTACAGCATATACACAACATAAGCAGGAGTGTTCGGTGCTGCGGGTGCAATCACTGAAGGAGGTGGTACCGCTATGCCTCTTTGCATGCTGTATGAGGCTGGCACGGCAACCTCATTGGAGGATCGCCCTGCAGTCAACTTCACGAATGCAAACACCCCTACGGCGCCCAAAGGGATGACCAGCAGCGCTAACAACCCCCACCACGCACCATTGGAGTCATCGCTGGTGCTGCTCTGGGTGTACAAAATGACACATTGTGAGCTGTTGGTGCTGTCCTGCCCCGCCGAGAGAGTACAAGAGGCTCCGGAAGGACAGCCATCGATGCTGGAGTTGCTGAAGGACGTGACGCACGAGCTTGCGACGTACTCCGCGAGGGTGACCGTCAGTGGGGTGGTTGTGTCCGTACTGATGACCTCAACCCGGAGGTCCGAAGGCGCCGAGAAGCCCGCCATGTACAGGGGGCGTGCCGAGGCGGTTACCCCATCAAAGATCAGGTAGCTTCCAGAGGAAAAGGTTGTGGTGCCTGCAGAAGGGGTGCCGTGGTCATGGGGCTCACACTGCTGACTCCAGTGTGCACAAGAGGAAGGAGGGGGGCCGCGCGCGCACCGCATGCACCTTCGGCGGCCATCATCCATGAAACTGCTCCAGTTCACCTCAAGTAAACTGGGCAGCGCCCTGGATCTCCCTCACACCCTCCACATTGGTTGCACTGTACATTTGCATCATTTTGCGGGGCCTGCTTCAGATGGAGAGCCTCACACATGGTCTGCTGTCAGGGAGGTCCCTAGGACTGAAAAAGATTGCTGATGCTGCTTGACAGACGCTACTGGGATCTGTCAAACCCAGCTCCCTGTCCTTCCATCCTGATTCCCCTCCTTCTTGGGTGCACTAGTGCACGTGCACAGCCATAATCCCCCAGACCCAGGGCGCCGGAAAAAAAGCAATCTTTACAACAAAACAACCGCACAACAGCGCTTTAACCCCCTGGAACAGAAATGTATGACCAATGAAAAATCTATGGCGCCAGCGCCGTAAACATTGACGAATCTTGGTCAAATTTTATGTTTTCTCTATACAACATAACGTACACACCATCGCTGGTCCTCAGACTGCCCTCGTCTAAAGCCTCTTGTGGGCTTTTCTGGTGTTTGTTAATTGCTACTTTGTCATCATGACCCGCAACAGACACCCCCCCCACACACAAGCCAGCCCCCAAAGGGCAGCATGAACAAGAACTCACTGTGGTGCAGCATACAAATAAGGGTTTCGTGTCGTCACCAGTTGAACTTGGTGTTTGTGTCAGAACATTAGCTCATCCCATGCATACCTCCATGCACATTGCAGGCCAATTTGGTGGCGGTGCCACACCCCACCCTGTGTAACTGTCCCCAAACCCCTTCCCCGCCACAACCAAAGCTTGGTGATCTTCCGTGCAATTCCTCAAATGGTGTGAGTAGTGGGGCCAGTGGCTCTCCCAACCTGTGTCTCTTGCCTCCCGGGGGTGTAGGGGGTGTATGGAGTCAACCATACTTGTTCAGTCCGTAGGTATGTCTGTGTGTGTGCGCCAAGGTACCAATGGTGTTCAAACTACAAGGTTCAACAATCCTACTTGCCTTGTGCCACTGCAAACCATGTGTTCATTGTGCTTTGACCTTGAAGGGGTGGCGCCCGCAGGGCTGTAAACTGCTCCATATGGACATCTCGTCGCTAACACACCACGGCTCCTTCCCTGTGTGACCCGCCACAGCCGCAACAACACACACACTGCGTGCTCATGTGCCCTACCACTCTCCATGGCCCATCCCCATGCATCCCTTGGTCTTCCGGGGCCGGGAGGGGGCGGGGGCCCTTCCTACAGTGCAGTTTAGGAGAGCAAGTGAATAGAGAGCCGTCCTACGGAGGGTGGGCATAAGCAAGCATTCACACCACCGTGCTGCCTCTCGGGGCATAGTGCCATCCACCCACCCATAGGGAACAGGAGTTAAGGCCAAGGAAAACCAAGAGAGAACCATAAACTGAGGCGAGAACACCGCAACGAACAAACCACATTAGGCACAACATGTTGCAGATATTGGTCCGCACAGATTAGGGCAGCAAAGCCACATGGGCCTTGTCAACCCCGCAAGTCCCAAAGGAGCTGCAAAGGGTCAACTGCAAAGCACACACGGGAATGTTTGCCCGGCGCGCACCCGGCGCATGCCCGGCGCGCAACCTTTGTATTATGCATCTTATATCTAGCCCCAAGCTTATCATCACCTTGGGAAATACCCCAAGTAGACCGCACTAGACCACAAACCTTCCCTGCAAGGCACCTTGCATAAGCCGAAATATGATAATTCAACAACACAAAATGTCACTCCCACCACTTCCAACCACCACCCTTGCCATCGTCATAAAATGGGTGCAAAGGATGGGCCAAAATCTTAGACACGGCGAGAAGGTACTCCAAATTGTTTGGTTAGGTGGGGGCAAAAACAGGCACGGTTAGGGAATGGTCAAAAAAAGATGCCCAGCGCGCTAACACTCCCCAAGGGCCATGCACTAACGGCAACTCCAATGCACATGCCTCTGCGTGTGCTCGTTTCCTACCCACCTTATCCCCGGAAGCAGAATACGACATATGTTGATCAAGCTCTCCTACTGTATGTGTGTGTGTCTGTGTGCGTGTGTCCAGGGTCGACAGGTTCTGAACCATGACCTATGGGAGGAGCTGTGATCTGTTTTGGCCATGTGCCTTGGGGTCACTCTGGGGAGGCACGGTTTGAGCCATGTTGGCGTTTTGAGAAATGAATGTGCAGATGCCGTGGCGAACATGGGCCGGCGTCCACACCAAGGGCACCGATGGCTCACATTCAGAGGAAGCTTGGTGAATGGGGTTTGCAGGTTATGGGGCCTCCTCAGGGTGCCTTGATTCTCGAAATCAGTCGGAGCCACTGACTGGGCCTGTACCCCCCCCCCCCCCCGCTTGTCCTAGCTACACAAAAGTCCCAAATTAATACGGTCCCTATGCCTACTGTAGCTTGGACAAGGCCGCAGCTTGCGCACGACACATACAACTACCGACACACATGAGCTGATGCAAGAAAGGGGGATATGGTGCAGAAATATCCCAAAAATCAGAGCTATGTGGGTTCAAGTGGCAAACACTCACAACAAATGTGTCCATGACCCAGCAAATTTGTCACCAAACCCATGTCTTATGTGGCTGCACTACGTTTGGTACCAAATTAAATCAGGTCCCAAATTAATACGGTCCCCACGCCTACTAAAGCTTAGACAAGGGTGTAGCTAGGACAAAGGGGGGGGGGGGGTACAGACGAATAATCGGGCTGAGCTCACAACCTGCATTGAGGTGCTTCGCGCGCTACCCCTGGCACAGCCGGTGCGCATCATTACTTATGGTAGATATGTATCTGACCGTGCCACTAGGCACAAAAAGTCTGTGGACCCTTCATTTGCATTTACATTTGCACCTGCATTTTGGGGGGGACGGGGCCATTGCCAGCGTTTCTCCAGCAAAGCCAGCGGGCAAGCAGTTTTAGAAGGCGAGAGTGGGACGGTTGCCTGCCTCTGCTCACAAGTGCTGCTTCTGCACCTTGGCGTTCCTCCGCAAAGGCGGCGGGGGGGGGGGGGGGTACTTCCAAAAGAATGCCAAAACAGGTGGCGGTGGAAAACAGCCAACTTTTCACACAGCGCATGGTGTGCCCCCTGAGTCTGCGACGGTTGCGGACTGGATCGGGCGTCCCGTGCATTCAAGGGACGGAAGGAATGTGGACGTCATCATTTTGGTGGCACTGCGGGCGTGCTGCCTTCCCCTTGGGCTTTGGCGCTGGCAATTCTAGTGCTGCATGTGCCTCGATTTTGGGTCCGCCATGCGTCAAGTTCGTCTGCATGCCTGAATTTCGGTCCTGCAGCCACCACAACTCATCCCACGGCCATGAACACACAACTCTGTGGGGGGAAAAGTAGCGTTGGAGAAGGCGCTGGGGGGGGGGGGGGAGGGGTCGTTGTGCAAGGCGCTCGTGGCACAACACAGGGGGGGGGGGGGATCCACTGGACCTGTATTCAAGGAAACTGAAAAAACACCAAAAAATGGAGACAGTCATCCAGGAGCACGCTTGCGGTATGTGGCTGGAGTGCCCAACGCCTCACCCCACACCAACAGAATCCCAAGACACAACACCAAACCAGAGATCACACCTTCTCGTCCCTGTAGAATGGCTCCCACGGGCAATGCCCTGGACCCCCCCATACCCTACAAATTGCCTGGTCCAACATTCGCATCATTTCATATGGAGTGTGTCACACGGGTGCCGCTGCCCACAACCAACGGCGACCCTCATCCCCCCACTTCCCAAAGCCCCGTGGTCCCTGCAGCGCACGCCATGCGCCCGCCACATCAAAATGCTCCCCCGCAGCCTCGGAACAAGGCGTTGCACAGCGATGGAGAGACGGTCACCTGCGGAGGTGGAGTAGGCGGTGTTGCTGCTCAGGGTGCAGTTTGTGTACACGAGCAGCGCAGTGCCCGAGGAGACGGTCAGGTCGGCGAAGGAGTCGCCACAGCTGGTGAGAGTCACGATCGAGTCGATTGCGGTGCGCCGTGCCGTCGCCCCGCTTTTCAGGCCGAGCGGAACCAGCCACGTGCTATCGGAACTGGCCATCACGCCACTCGACGCTGGGGCAAATTCAGCAGATCCCGCTCCAGAGAAGGTGGTGCCGGAGATGCTGTGGCCGGACGACTGGAACTCAATTTTGGAGGTGATGAGCGAAAGTACAACTCCAGAGCCCGACCTGTCCAGCGTTGATGTGAAGGCTGTGGCTGCTGCGATCTGTTGGGGGGGGGGAGGGGGGGGCACAGCGCGATGAGTTGTCGTCGGGTCACCACCAAATGGCGCCGGCAGTGGGCGTGGGCAGAAGGCTGGAAGGTACAGAGGCTGCCCCCTGCCACGGCAGGGGCTGGCACACTGTGCAGGCACCCTCTGAGGTGCCTCCTCGAGAAACTGCCTGAGGAGCACCCACCAGTTGAAGGACCCTATGGGCAGGCATTGGCCCACACATTTGCATCATTTCGCAGGGCCTACTTCGCATGGGTGTGTCACTGCAGGGCAGTCCTTAAAAGGGAAAAAAACCTGTTAAGGAACATGGTTTTTTCAAAAACGACCGCGTGTAGCTCATATGTTCAACCATGGTTGGTGGCGATTGGCGGCTGGTGGAGATTGCCGGTTGGCGGTTGGCGGTTGGCGGCAGTTGGCGGCAGTTGGCGGCAGTTGGCGGCAGTTGGCAGTTGGTGATGGGTGGTTGGTGGCGGTTGGCAGCGGTTGACGGTTGGCGGTTGGTCGCGGTTGGCGGTTGGCGGTTGGTGGCGGTTGGCGGTTGGTGTCAGTTGGCGGTTCGCGGTTGGTGGTCCCTTGGGGCAGTCCTTAGGGGCGGTCCTTAACCAAAAAAAAAACTGGTCCCTTAAGGACCGCCCTGTGTCACTGCCTGGTTTGCGCCTCACAACTGTTTGCGACCCTCTCCGGGGATGGCTTTGTGATACTGGGCCTCAATAGGTCAGGTGGGGACCCGCCACTTAGCTCCAGCCGAGATACTTGGGGGGGGGCTTCAATTGGTCGGTAGGCTGAGCTGGATGTCCCCGCCATAGACACTTCCAGCCATTGTTCTTCAGCAAGTTCACAGCAGTGCGTCCGGGTTTTTGCTAGGCGACTGTCCCGGTGCTTCCGCCAGTGTTCGCTTGTCCCTACCTTCCATATGTACACTGTCGTACCCAAGTTTGCGGGGCTTTGACTCTACAGGGTCAGTGGCGTGCATGGTGGTCAGGGTCAGTCCCTGGGATACCTGCTTGACGCTGGCCCCATTCGGCCGGTACTCCTGGGATCTTGGTTCGGGCTCACTGTGCCCTGGTGGTGCTGGTTAGCGCACATTCAACACACAGCCATTCAGGGGGGGGGGGGGGGTTGCTTGGGTGGGTTTGTTGCGCTGATGGTGCCCATGTGGGGCACTGGGTTTATGGAGTGGTGCAGTGAGAACACATGGTGCTGCAGGACAGTGTGGAGGCGTCGTCAGACATGCGTGACGCTGGCGATGTGTGCCTTGATGAGGTGTGGGAGGACGGCATGCTTTCGGTGTCTGCCTGGCTTGGTCCCTGCTCCCAGTCCATTTCAACCAGCTGCAGTTCTGCCAACAGATTTGCTGCCACACGTGGCGACATGGGTGATGGTGGTTGGGGGGTGTGAAATGTATTTCTGCGTTCCAGCGCCTCCCACGGTGTGTGCATGCAGTGCACTGTGCTCGGTGTGGCCAATGAGGTGTGAGGGAGGCGGGCTCGGAGGTTGGAGAGTGGCGTGTAGGCGACGGTGTGTGGTGTGAATCTCTTCGGGTATTTGGGGTTCCTGGCCGGGGTGCAATCTTCAATGTCCTGTGACGGTGTCGGTCGGCGAGGGGTTCTGGGGGGGGGTGGGGGGGTGCTGTACTCTTCCGCTGTGTGCCGCAGTGGTGTGAGCTGCGACTCTGGGAGGGGGGGCTCGTCAAGCTCTGGAGCCTCTTCCTCCAGTAGGTCCGCTAAGGATTGTACATCATCATTGTCTGGTGGCTGTTGTTGCCCTGTTTGCGAGACGGAGACGTGTCCAAAAAGGAGGGGGGATTTTCGCCGACCGACATCCGCCAGATGATCCGCTCTGGTATTGCCTTTGATTCCTATGTGGGAGGGGATGTGCATCCAGTGGGTGGGGGAGTGTGCTGATTCAATTAGGTCCAGTACCTGGGTCCACAGGTCCACGTGGCTGACCGGGCCCGCGGATCCTGTCCACTTGTGCCTGCGCCACTTTTGGGCCTTGCCGTGGACACCGTCTACAACGAGTAAGGAGTCAGGGCAGATCAGGACAGGTTTGTCTGGTGACCGTGCTTGCAGCGCGCGCAGGGCTGCCCTCAGTTCCCCTCTGTTGTTGGTTTGGGGGGGGGGGGGGGGCAAAGCCCTGCAGTCTTACTGTGCTGCTGGCAGTTGGCGGCGTCCATCGACCTCTCGCCAGTCACAAAGATCCCCCAAGCCGCTGTGTTGGCCCACTGTTCCTGTTTCTCCATCGGCAGCGGGTTGTGGCACCAACACATTCGGGATCCCCACAGCGATGATCTTCAATGCAGAGTGCAGGCACTCTGCCACCATGCAGCGCCCCGAAGGGTGGGGGGTGGGGGGCTAACCTGGCCTTTGTGTGATTTTGGCCGACCCATACACCCACCCACCAGATCAGGAAAATTTTCCTCAGGGGAAAAATGAAATCCATTCACCGGAAAACGGAGGCTGATTTTAGGTACACAAACGTTGTTGTGGCCTCAGACCCACCCACCCGACCCCCGGTACAGTATCCACTGACTCAGCAATCCGCTGGACCCTCTTGCCCCAGCTCTCCGAAGCCTACCTGTCAACTGCCCACCGCACTTTGGCAACATGTGCTGGTATCTCCAGTCCTCCCCGCCACCCTTTTCGGTTTTCTACACCACCACCCATTCCAACTTGCATGCTGGTCCTCTCACCTTTGGTCCATGCTGTGTCTTCTTGGGCAGCCAGCAGACACAGCTTGGCATGGCCTCGGGTTCTTTGCGTTACGCAATCCGCATCCCGTGGGGAAGAGCACCCCAATACTTCATGGTCATGAGTTGGCTGTCATCAAAGCCATGCCTATGCCCGGCAGTGGAGGGCCAGCACTCATGGCAACAGCCCCCTCCCTCACAAGGCACATGTTTCTTGTGAAAGTGGGCGATCCAAACCCCTTTCCCTTCAAAGGATTTTTTCTCAATATCTTCGCCTGCATGGAACGGGTCCGCCACGTCATGCCGTGACATGTGGTACGCACCACATGCAAGCGCAGCGCCAAATGGCCTGCACGTGCAACAGACCTCCCGCGGGTAACACCGCAGGCGTGCGCACGAGGGCTGAATCTGGCTGGCAAATGGTGCAAGTCTCAGTTTTGTGGTGACTTTTTTCGTTGTCTTTTGACTACACACGCGCGTGTTGGCTCGCAAACCCGACCCCAACAGCAAGGCATGGCAGCGTCGGCTGATACCCTACTGCAGCTCTGCGGATGAGCATCAGACCTGTTTACCACGCCACATGCTTGGCACATACGGTTGGCACCTTCGCGTAGAGAAAAAATGCCGGACTCCGTACGCCTGCGAGGGCCCGCCAATCAGCAACCCCAGGCAGTTACGGGCCAATCGGTGTCCATTCGGCATTAATGACCGCAGGGGGATAACCACCTCTGCTGCCACCCACAGTCTGAGGCTGTCCTTCGTGGAGAAAAAACCCGCATTCCGAAAGGGCAGCCCTGGTTTGATACCATTTTTTTGAGGGGGGGGTCAAGCCACGATGAGCTGCCGGAGTGCCTCATTAGAAGGCACTCGAGATGACTCTCGGAATCAAGGATCAGAGCTGTCCAGTGCTACGACTGTCCCACAAGACGTGTGGTAGCGGACATTACACGTGGTAAGGACCTGCTGTATCTGATACCAGGAAAGGACAGCCCTGGTTTAATACCATTTGATGCTGCACCCCACAGGAGATGGTCACGGATGGAAATCAAGTCCCCAGGGTGTTCACACATCCAGCCCACACCCATGCCCCCAATCCGCATGCGTGCAAACACAGACAGACCGTCAAAGTTGCGGCCTGGAAGGCCACGGGGATGTTAAAGGTGACCGCAGCGCTGATGGAAATGGTCGATGCGGTTTGAATGGTCATGCTGCCGCCTCCGCTGAAGGAATGGGCCGCAGTGATGTCCATCGGGACGCTCGCAGGGTAGAGCATTGACGAATCAACTGTGGAGCTGCCGGCCTGGCTGATGCTCGTGTGTGCTCATGTGCTGGCGGTACAGACGGTCCCACCAGTACTACCACCGGTGGTAGTCCCACTCGAACTTGTGGTGGTGGTGCCAGTGCCGGAACTTGTGGTGGAGGTGCCGGTGCCGGAACTTGTGGAGGTGGTGCCGGCACCGGAACTTGTGGTGGAGGTGCCGGTGCCGGAACTTGTGGTGGAGGTGCCGGTGCCGGAACTTGTGGAGGTGGTGCCAGTGCCGGAACTTGTGGAGGTGGTGCCGGTGCCGGAACTTGTGGAGGAGGTGCCGGTGCCGGAACTTGTGGTGGAGGTGCCGGTGCCGGAACTTGTGGTGGAGGTGGTGGTGCCGGAACTTGTGGAGGTGGTGCCGGTGCCGGAACTTGTGGAGGTGGTGCCGGTGCCGGAACTTGTGGTGGAGGTGCCGGTGCCGGAACTTGTGGTGGAGGTGGTGGTGCCGGAACTTGTGGAGGAGGTGGTGGTGCCGGAACTTGTGGTGGAGGTGGTGGTGCCGGAACTTGTGGTGGAGGTGCTGGTGCCGGAACTTGTGGTGGAGGTGGTGGTGCCGGAACTTGTGGAGGTGGTGCCGGTGCCAGAACTTGCGGTGGAGGTGGTGGTGCCGGAACTTGTGGTGGAGGTGGTGGTGCCGGAACTTGTGGTGGAGGTGCCGGTGCCGGAACTTGTGGTGGAGGTGGTGGTGCCAGAACTTGTGGTGGAGGTGCTGGTGCCGGAACTTGTGGAGGTGGTGGTGCCGGAACTTGTGGTGGAGGTGCCGCTTCCAAAGTTCGTCGAGATTTGCCAGCTATTGCTGGTGCACGGACTCGCACCATTGGCACACCAGTTGCTCGGGAGGGCATTGGTGAAGGTCTGAATGACCCCCGAGGCCGCGCACGTGTTGGGTAGCTGGTTTATGTCACAAAGCTCCAACCGGAAGGAGATGGGGTTGTTCAAGTACGTGCCGGCCCCTCCCATATTCGTGCAGTCCCACCGCGCCCCGTTGCCTGTGTTGCGCGTGTACCTGTGCCACGTGGTCCCGGAGTCGGGGGAGACTTCGACACCCCACAGCCCGCCGGCCTCCCCGACGTTTGAGAACCAGAACGGGGGGCACCAGGGGTCAGCCTGATTTTGCATCAGGCCGATCTTCAGTCCCCCGGTGACCAAACCCGCGGTGGTGCAAGATACTGCGCTGTATTCGACGTAGTACTCCCCGGAGCAACCGATCGGGTTGCCGCCCTCGGTGGCCAGTTCGCCGTATGGGACGGTGCTCAAATCAAAGACGTGCACGTTCTGGCCTGTCCCGGTGCAAGCACCCCCAAGTGTGTCAATGACACGGACGTTGGTGGTACTTCCTGTGCAGGCCACATTGGCAGTCTTGCCCCCTGTGCACTGCACCTGGTAGCAGCTGCCACACGCCGTGCTCGCCCATGTCTGACAGATAGCAGTGGTGTAGGTGAAATCCTCTCCGGTCATGAAATTGCCCATGCCACAGGCCACGTTGTTGTCTCCAAGGTGGTTTTGGTAGTTGCCGTAACATGAAGCATACCCTGTTGCTGCAAGTAGCGGCTGCAATGAGCAGATCAACATTGCCCAGAACAAAGGTGTCATGGTTTCCAGGATGTTCTTACAGCCTGAAATGAAACAAGCAAAGTGGGCTGTCACAACTTTCTTTTTGCTTTCAATGAAAATAGCCCGACAGCTGCGAAAGTGAGTTCTCAGCAGGGCTATGTTACATTTTTTTTGGCGCGAGGCCAGATCGAGATAGCATCCTGAAGACAGGCCTACCCCTTACAAAGAGAGGGGCCACGTAGATGCACATCTCAGATGCACGCAGTCATAGATTGCTCAGCATTGACGTTGCAGTCCAAACTGCTGCAAATTGGACAGCACTAGCATTTTGACTATTGAGCGTTCTGCTTTGCATACCTTGCAAGCCCTGCACACCTTGTGAGCCACTTTTTGCAATGGAGAGCATCATTTCTTTCTATGACCGCAAATGTTCGTGCTCTGCTGTTTTCAATGGAGCATTACATCAATAATAGGTGTGGGCCAAACACAGTATTTTGATATCTTGTGCATTTTTTCCCCAAAATTAGGCTTCTGTCATTTTGTCATTTGTTTGAAGATCAGGGTCCATTGTTACACATACGACGATGGCCACTGTGCAAGCAAGAGCCGCCGTAATGGCTAACCCCGGTCAGAGCTGAAGATTGGGCCACCAAATGACGTTAGTGACCCCAAACGAGGGCATGTAACCCTGGGAACCTGTTCCACCCTAACCAGTGCACCTACGTTCTACAAGTATGCCCTAAGGGGACACATAGGGAAGCCTTGCAAGACACTGAGGCACACAAACCATGGGCCTGCAATGTATCATACACAACCAACGCTGCCAGTGGAGGTCATATACCGCGAATGCGAAGGGGACTCTGTTTTTAGGACACAAGCCATAGGAGCACAGTTTTCGGTCGCTGAGTTTTGTTGGTCGTTTCTCGGCATTGTTTCAATTGTTTATGCCTTTCCCAGGTTTTTGCCTTCACATTGAAGGCGTGGCTGACACCGGGCAGCTTGCTCTGTGGTATCGGAAGGAGAAGACAGTGTGTGGGGGTACACTCAAAGCACCAAAAAAGCACCATGTGGGCGTGGGTGCACGGTGCGCGCACAGTGTGTGCACGGTGTGGACCCTTTTGGGCAATTACACCTCTCAAACGGACCCTCACAAAAAGACATTGGACAGCAACATTGGCACCAAGAAAACAGCCGGGAAATGGGTACCTCATCAGTCTCTTGTAGTCTGAATTGAATCAGGATGACCCTGATGGCACGTTTGACAGAATGTCAAGTCACAGGAGCAAACACAACGCAGTCCTCAGGGCACGTAGGGTGAAATGGGGTACCAGCTCAGCAACACAGCACCTCACGGGGCAAAAACAAAGCAGAACAACGGTGTCAGGTAAATTATCTGAATAAAAAAGGTGCACGGTGCGCGCATGGTGTGTGCTGCTCCCTCCATCTGTACCACATAAAATGATGAAGCCTCATCTCCATTGTGCAACCTGTCTGCAGCTTCATCCATGCTGTGCACCTCAGGGCGAATTGCTGTGTTGTGTCGCCAACACCATGACACTATATGGGCTGCGTCACCAACGTTATAACTGGCAAGGCACCATGAACCCTTTGTGTTGACCGAAATTTGTTCATTCGACGCCCATCATCCATTGGCGCCGTTCCTTCCAGGGAACCCCTTCTGCATTTAGCCAACCCACACAGTTCCATGCAACATGATGCAACAACAGCAGCATGCCGTTAGATACCATGCCACCATACTCATGCCCCCAAAAACCTCAACAACAATCACACACCAATGAATCCTGGAAACCTACTCATGTTGGCATTCGAACAAGGGGAAAGGGGTGTCAGATGCATGCACAATCATAATGACCATGATGCCCACTTGTGGCACAGAGGGGAGGGCACACCCTCCCATCAAGGTGGAGCCTGACAGCAGGACCTGTGTACATTCACCATGCACATGCTCAACACACTACAAATACCTCCTATACTCAGAAGTGTACTTTGGGGGGTGCTGGCCTCTGAATTTCTTTGGGGTATTCATGACAGGAGATGCAGCTGAAAGACCCACACCCAGGGGATCCCTTTGGCAGACGTAACTTTGTAAAAAGAGGCTGGTGTCTGCACTGACTCGCTGCTACAGAGATACAAAAGCGCCTGCCTAAATGCCCATCGGCCTCCTGCTAGATTGGGGGATCGAGGCTGGGTGCTCCATCATCCACCACCCACCCAGCATTCAGCTGCATTTGTGTAGACAGAGAAGTAGCCAGGTGTCTTTCACAGCGTTGCACAGTTGCTCCCCCCTTACCAAGCTCGGTCAAAGTGCTTAGGAGTTAATCTCCACTCTGTATTTTTGCACTCTTCTTCGTGCTTTTGCTGTCAGCGACGACTGTGGTGTGTCATTTGACTCCTTTCATATGTTTGAAATTGATTGTGACTTCCTTGCACGACATGTGCTTCTGCTCTTTTGGTGGCATTTGTCTTACGTTCTACAAGTCATTTTCCCTACAACCTTTCTTGGGTAGGGCACACCTTCCTTGCTGAAGCAATTTGGAATGACCGACATTTATTCTCGTACAAGATGACTCTTGAGCGGTGGGATGTACTCCAACTTGTTCAATACCCCACCCATGCGGAGCTTCTTATGTCAACGGCCGGGGAGTGGGCCACCAAAACCTCCTTTTTATACCATTATATACGGTACATGCAATGAAACAAAATATACCTGAAAAACTACTATAATATCTTGTCAAACTGACCGCCTAGTTGCGCCCATTAACACGGTAAATCTTGTTTTGATGAAGTATAGCTGTATTGGATATTCCACAACTCCGCAAAGTTGACTTTATGGCATTCGGCATTACTAATTGGAGGTACTGCTGATGCGATCTCTAGGTACACCAGCAAAAATAACGTACCAAGTAAAAGCGATATATACACCATAGTGCTTAAATCTAAAGAAATGGTAATGCAAAATTAATCATTTTACCCCACGGGCGACAATGATCTAGCCCGTTGTTGGTGCGCTCTCCAAAAGTCCCATCTAATTCCAAAACCAGTGCAAAAGCACAAAATCTAGATCTGAAACCTCATTTATGGATGTTTTTTTTCAACGGAATATAATGTCTTACATTCAATTTGTTCCATGGGTTTTTAGCACAGATCCTTTCCCGATGCTCAGCGATACAAGCTCATTTTTGAACATGAATTAAATGTAATACATAAAAGGTGAATCAAAATTAGCTTTTGTTCAATGAAAACCCGACACCGTGGGTCGAAGTTGTGAGTTTTTCTGCATATGGCATGTTTTGATGCCCTGTATATGGTTTTGCTCCATTTGCCGACCTGTCTCTAGTTAAAATGGACGGTATACATATTCGAGCAAACATTTGTATTACTTCTAATGAAGACGAATCGTTTTTCCGCTTACCTGCCACTTCTACTCCTTATTTGCAATGTAGATCATGCGCGCAAAGTAGCAACACAATTGTCTCAACGTACCAAAGCACCACACAAAGTAGGACAGATTCATGAGACCCTCAATTATCATAACCCTTGGGCATGATATGACGTATGGTGTCTTGATTCTACTTTTCTAAACATGTATAAATAAATAATCATCGCTCTTCGTAACAAATATGTGATCGCACGCTAGACATCATCCAATGTGCCTCCATTGGCAAGTTAATTATATCTTCACTAATATCAATACCATCGTACTGTGACTATTGCCTCCTCTTCTGTAGCCCTGCTCCGCTTGTTGTGGCGCCCATGTCCACAGACCCATATATC
This sequence comes from Eutreptiella sp. 'Long Island Sound 2002', assembly GCA_964036045.1. NCBI lineage: Eukaryota > Euglenozoa > Euglenophyceae > Eutreptiales > Eutreptiaceae > Eutreptiella > Eutreptiella sp. 'Long Island Sound 2002'. The sequence goes on from OZ038380.1 coordinate 173,494,179, forward strand.
CTAGTAATGGGCCCCAAGCCAAGCTCTCTTGCCAGACTCCGTGTCCAAATTAGAGCCACCACATATCCTTGTGGCCAAGAATCGAATTGTACCCAATCTGTGTGCTGTGAGGCTCCAGCTGGAGCTCTGTGGCCTGGGGCTTGCCGGCTTCTTGTTGATACCGCTCAGTCTTAACCTGGTCATTTGCTTCGAACCCCCTGGTAAGCAGGTGTCATCATTGGCCCTCTAGACCTCTTTTGTGGCTGATGAAGAATTGTTTCCACGCTATGTAATCAAGACTTATGACTGGGACCGAGCTGGGTCCTAGTCTTGTTGAACACACAGGTATTCAGTATGGAAAGAAAACTGGTTGCTTTCGTCCTGCACGTTTAGGATGACCATCCTGAAACACAGCTCAAAAAAGGCTCATTTTCACCTCAAAATGGACCAGGGCATGGCACCACAACGTAGGATACACCTTATTGAACACCGATTCGCAATCATTTTGATAGCCCAATTGCTATGGAAGAATGAAGGCCCTCATTGGAGACGCCTACATGTGCTGCCAATTCTGAACTGCACTACATGAACACAATGCAGCCATATACCCACAGAACTCTGTCCCGAATATTGACAGAACACAGCTTTGTACCCCCCCTCCCCTGGCGCCTCCCTCTATCTCGAATTCTGAACTTTTTCAGAATCACATCTTGTTGTTTTGATCTTTGTAGCACTAAACCTTTTTTAATGCACTCCTTTGAAAAAGGAAAAACACAACTCTTGAGATTTTTCAGACCATGCGACGAGCATGTGTCACCTAAAAATCTTGCCTTCCCCACATCCCTGCACACTTTCCAGAGGAAACAGTGAAGACCAGCCAGTCACCAGAGGTCTAGTCTCACGTTTGGCATCAAAAAGGCAAAGTCTGCCCAGAGCGTATGAGAGACCAGGGAATGGATAGGGTCGCCGAGTAATAACATCTCCGTGGTGCCATGCACACCCCCTTGGGAATGGCACAACGTTGGAAAGATCCTTTGTTATCTCACGCTCAGACTGATGAGGGCCTAGTGTTGGGCCGAAACCGGTCTCGTTTTTTGGCTTTGTTTGTGGACGCTTGCATGTGAGCCGTGTGTGAAGTAGCCCGTGACCACCGCTGATTTTCTGATTGAGGACCCCTTCTCAGGATTTTCCGGCGAGGACAAGCTCAAAGCTCATCCCAAAAAATTCCAAAAAAATTCCAAAAAAATTCCAATAAAAAAAATTCCAAAAAAATTCCAAAAAAAAATTCCAAAAACGTCAGCAGAGGTGAAAGAGAGATGGTGTTTCTTTGAAAAGCATAGTCCATTGAAACTGCCCGGACACCTTCTGGGAGCAGCAACAGTTCATTGCAGCTGCAAATATCCGTGTCCAAAGGCCCTTTTTCGCTGATGAAGTACAAGTGGCATTGAGGTGCCCAAGTGCCTCGAAAATAGGGAAGTCGGATTTTCGCTTTGGGTGGGGGGTCTTGGAAAAGGGTCCCCTAGAAGCCCCACGTTCGCGTTAAGTACATGGCCGGGCTATGCAGCAATCCTGAACTGTTGATTCAATTTCCACTTAGCATCAACCTGCAACATAAGATTGGCCCAAATAAGTGGCAGGCATCTGCCCAAATCACATTAGAACGACTGTGACTCGGCAAAACAACCAAAAAAATCATAGAAATCGAACATCTTGACCCACATCTAAGAACCGGGAAGGACTTCAAGTAGGCCCCAATTTGAATACAGCACATACACGCTTCGCATCTGGGACAATAACCCATATCTTGGCCATAAAGCAACCATAAAGCGATGGTTGTCACCCTCCGAAATCACTCCGGGACCTCGCACAGCGCATTGTCATAAGTATGGTGCCAGAGGCGCCGTCACACTATGTCACAGAGTGCGCTATGTTCACATCGTCCAGCATAGTCCCTACCCGATTCACGATGCACACTTTCCTGAATTTGCCCTGAAGCGTGTGACTCACATCCGAGCAAAACTCTGTCTCCCCCCACTCTGAGCTCTCTGCGTCGCATAAGCAGTGGATAACCTGTATTTTGGACAAGGGCTGGTGGGGGTAGAGTAATAGGAGGGGTCTGAGCGCTCCAATGAAGCGGCTTACAAAGAGAGCGTGAGGGGGCCTTAGTGCGGGCATGATTTTTGCAGCACATATGACAATAGAGAGGGAAGCACAAGCCCACGGACAGACGACAAACCGGGGCGAAGGAATGCCACAAGTGTGATCTTCATTGCCTTGGCAGTGTGTATGTGTGCTTGTGCCCGTAGGGATTGGCTTGGGATTGGATTGGGGCAGGAGGAACGTGCGGGCCGCAGAATGATTGAATGGGAACGGGCGAGCGCCCCACAGGACGCCAGGAGACAGAACGGGTGACTAGGCAAGGGAGTGCAAGATATGGAAGGGGGAGGCACGGTAAGGAATGCCTTTGGAGCCGAGATGACCCTTGGGGGTGCTACTTCAAGGGGTACTAGTCAACAAAATCCCTGTGTATGCGCGGGCGTGTGTCATGTGTAAGTGCTTGGCCCCCCTGGGTTCCAGCACAATGTGTGTGTGTGTGTGTGTGACGCCCAAATCTTTCAAATCACGCTCAAACTGCGGGAGAACGGACCAGGGATGCGGGACGCGGTAGGAGCACGAGCCCCACTCCCTCTTGTTGCATGTTGCGTGTCATCTCAACCCAGTTCCTAAAGCCCGGCGACAGGGCAACAGAACAAAAGAACTCATGGTTTGGTCGCATTATTGTTGTGTGTGTGTGTGTCTGTGTATGATCTGTACTTTTTACGAGGTAGATCCTTATGCAGCCATGAGATGGCAGGTATATTCGGCTCAGTCTGCTGTTGCCTCTTTGCGCCTGTGATCCATCCCTTCTGCGGAATCAGAACCTCTGTGTGTGTACGGTTAGGTAACCTCGGAGCTGGCCCTTCCGTGTGCCCCCAGAAAGAGCTGGCGGCAGATTGCTTCCGTATCCGGCGTCTCTACCAGCCCCTGTGGAACAGGGGTTGGTGGGGAGGGCGGGGATGGCGTTTTGGGCCTCCGCCGCTTGGGGGCGGGAGGCGTTGGGGGTTGGTGTGGAGACCTCAAAGAGGCTTGACTTGTCTGTGAAGGCCCAACTCGTGGGCGTTTATATGAACGCTTCGGCTGTTGAGAGGAGCAACGCTTCCTGGATGGCTGGACTGGGGTGCACACTTTGTGATGCCCCCTTGCACAACGGTGCCTTACCCCCTGTTGTGTGCGTGCGCAAATGGGGCACGGCGGCAGTCTGTGGGCCTCACAGAGCTGTAGTTGCGGGCGGCGAGGGACGTGCCCCGCTTCGTGATGCCCCAAAGAGCAACACTCCTGGGCTGTTTTGCGCAGCCTCTTGCACGTGATGCACGCCGGTAGAGAGTGTGTGACACATACAGTGGCATTTGTTGGCGCCCTGTTTACGTGTGCCTGTGCTGTTGTTGGTACGTGCCTGCGTGTTCCTGTGTATGGGCGCTGTGGCAAGCGACCGTCGCCGATGATGGGGAAAAAATCTGCTCCAAAATTGGAGCCTGTGGCTCCACCCTTAGCTGTGAGCTGTGCACCAGATGCTGGCGCCAGGCCTGTCTGCAAGTTCCCGCACAGGGCTCTGTGCAGTCTATGTGCTTCAATCTCTGCCGTTGTCTTACGCGGGCGGTATGTGTATGGGCGCAGCGCATGTGTGCGGTGTGTTCCCGCCTTGGCCACCCAAGGCGTGTGTCTGTGTGTCTGTGTGTGTTCATGTGTGACGCCCCACCATTTTCATCAAGCCCATAGCGTTCGCTATCATACATCACCACTGGGCAGCTCTGTCCTGCAGCAACGTTTGGTTGTCCGCCCGTTGCGGCCTGTCCTCCCTCTCAGCACGACACGAAGGCTATGCAGAGTGCATGCTTGTGCCGTACCGCGCCCGGTGTGTGTGGGTGTGGGTGTCAGTGAAATGTTCGCGCAGGGCTGTGCCGCCGCAAAGGCCCAGAAAGCCGACCTACACCTGGAGCACATCCTGAATGCTGCGCAAGATTGCGGTATGCTCATCATCAAATTGCATACCATCCACGCTGAGTGCGAGTTCTCGGCTGCAGCCATCGCGCACCCCGAGCGCCATTAAATCCGACAGCACGGCACGCTGGGCCTCAACCTGCAGTGCTTCGAGCGCCAGTGTTGGCATATCCATTTCCAGGCACACAGCAGCAGCCAGTGCGTACGCCCCCCAGTTACTGACCCCCGCAGCAATCAAATGCTGGACCGCCACCGCACTGGCGATCGTGGGGCCGTGCGGAATGTACCTGCGGACCTGCTCGTGCACTTTGCGCATCCCCAGCTCGTTCCCCCCGTCGCCGACGGCGGTCGTGGGGACCCCGCGGGCGGTCGCCGCCTCGAACACGTCGTCGATGGGCCCGCAGAGCGCGCTGATGTCGCGCGCGCCCATCGTGTAGTACCGCCCGTCGGCGGCCTGGGAGGCCCGCTCCACCGCCACGAGGTGCTCGATCCCCTCGGCCGCCAGCAGCTGCTGCGGATCCCCCGGCGGTCCGTCCTCCGGGGGCCACAGCAGCAGCCGCGCGTCGCAGTGCCGCGTGCACCGCCGCATGATCTCGAAGACCCCCTTGTCGCACAGGACGAGGACCCGCTTGCCGAGGGCCCCGAGGGTCCGGCACAGCGCCACGGCACCGGGGGGGCCGTCGGTCTCGTGCGGCGGCACGAAGTCCGCGTTGCACGGGAACCCCGTGGCCACGGCCACGCAGCGGCAGTGGGCCAGGGCCCGCGCCGCGCGGCGCAGGTCCCCCGGGCAGAACAAGTGGGCGGCGCCCCGGCGCATGGGGTCGCGGAGCGCGATCTCTTCCAGACGCCGGACCCGGTGGTCCTTCCCGCGGCACGTCACGAGCGCGTCGGTGTCGGGCACGTCGCACACGAACATGGCGCCGGGGGAGTGCGTGACAACCAGCGGCGGCCGCGCGGATACCGCGGCCAGGGCGCTGGTCACGCCGCACGCCCAGAAGACGGGGACGTCCCCGTCGGCGAACTGCACGGGGTCGCCGTAGTCGGGGGCCATGACGTCGGCCACGCCGATGGCGGCGGGGTCCCCGACGTGGACCGGGCCCCCGTGGGCGCGCACCAGCGGCGCCGTGGCGGCCACCGCCAGGTCGATCTTGTCGCGGGGCAGCGGTCGCATGCTCACCACCAGGTCGCACGCGAAGGCCCCCGCGGCCACGCAGGGGACGCTGGTCTTGAACATGGTGACGTTGCGGCCCTGCTCCACGTTCCGGATCGGCACCCCCGCGGCCTGCAGCGCGCTCTCGAACGTGAAGGAGCAGCCGAAGTAGTAGCACACCAGGTCGTCCGTCCAGTGCCCGCGGAGGTCCTCGACCTCCCCCCGCAGCTCCCCGTCCACGAACACCCGGTACAAAGGCACGTCCGTGCGGATGTCCGACGCCGCGGCGAGCGGGGGGGCGCCGACTTCCCCGGGCTGCGAGCGGTATAGGAGGGGGCAGGCTTGGCTGTTCGCGGCGACGAAGCGGTCGAAATCCGCGGCATGCGCGCTGGGCATGATCACGATGTTGGCCTGCAGGTGCCCGGCGCAGAGTCCCGAGGTCGTGGTCACCTTCCCGTTGCCGCTTCGGATCAGCTGCCGCACCCCCGCCGGGGAGGTCGCAGCGACGGTTTGTGCCATCCACAAGACTGTGGCGGGAGGACCGCAAGCAGGAGAACACCGGGGCTGACAGCACTGGCGGCGATGGCCGGGGGGAGGGGGAGGCGTTCCTTCTGGGCCCCTCTGAGGAGCGGTGGGTTGCGTGGTGGCTGTCGCTGTGGCCCAGGGGAGTGCAGTCGTTTGAAACAGACACCGGACCGTCAGTTCTTCAATGCACTTTCTGGCACATGCCAGGCATAGGCAGGCGGGGTGCCATTACAGGCGTGCTCGCAGGTTTTTTGGGGCTGATGACGCATTTCTGCAGCTGCTTCCTGATCAAGCATTAGCCAGGTGAGCATCTAGTTCAAAGAGCATTGGTCGATTTGTGTAGTGTTGGAACATACGTCAAAGTGTTGGGGCTCAAGCGCGACCGCCAACCACAACCACACCGATAGCTACGGCCACAATCACGCATGAATCTGGTGTGCATCGCATGTGTTCACAGTTGTCATTTGTGGGATTCACACATGTTCACTTGCCAGCACCTCCACGGATAGTGCTTCCACACACCCGACGCCATACAAGAGATTGACACCACAGGTGCCACCACAGAAGGTGCCGATACGAATGCAAATGGGGTGATTAGTAGGGGTGGGGCGTGGTCCAACACCACGCCGCCAAAGGCTACAAGTTTCTTTGGGGTCTGTGCGTTCAAACGGAAATGCCGTCAAATGGAACATGGATGTTTCCCATCCTCAGGCCACATTTGGCCAATATCCGGGGAATCCTGGCAATCAGCTGTGAGGCATGCTGAATTCTAAGTAATACAGGCATACAGAAGCAATTTGGGCTTTTCGGAAGCCCCCTGCCCCTTCCATCGCAAGAGCAGCGGAAATGCCAAGAAATTGTTCATGGCCACGACCTCTGTAAAAGCTGACATCTGCAAAATAGACAATCACACAAACCCCGCCACCATCATCGGCCCCCCTGAAAAGTAGCTGCTTGCACAGGGGCACCGGGCACAGGGCACAGGGGTACGGTGGCACAGGGGTACCGGGCATAGGGGTAGTGGGCACAGATGGCATAGGGGTACTGGGCATGGGGGTGCTTCCTGCGCCGCAGATGCGCCGCAGGGGAAGAGAAACCCCCTGCAATGCAATTTCTCCCAACCTTTCGAACATGCATCGTCGTGGATCAAAATGAACTGATTAGACATTCTTTTCCACCTTTCTCCTGGACATGAAGCACCTTGATCTGTTGATACCCATCACCCTCCACAAAGGTACGCAAAGATTGGCTCCATGTCAGAATCCACTGACACACTGCCGGCATGTCATCGGAGATCATTAAATGGAGTGTGACAGAAAAAGCCTAAAATGTGGCAACACACAAACATGGAACCACTGCACGGGGCCAACTACAGTAGGTGTCGGGAAAGGTGAGGGGAGAGTGCCATGTCATGTGTACTACAGCGATGTCCGTTGTGAATTGTGTTATGCACATGCTTCCACGTGGCACAAAAGCACAACCAAGTCATATGGCCCCCCTACGGCCCCACAATGACGAGTTTCATTCGCAAATGTTCTTGAAAAAGCTATATCCCACTGCAAAACACAACAATAACCACTATTGGTCCAATAGCAATCCACCCAGAGAGTGTACAAGTAGAAAATGCCTCCATTTTCCAGGTTTGGGTGATACGACCCCCTCCCTTACGGACAACCAATATTCCACCTACATGGTTGCAGAAAAACCTGATTTACCGTTAAAGACCCACTCCTAGGACCGTTTTAAGCCGAGGATTTGATCACCATGCTCTTTTGGACAACTGTTTGTTTTTTTTGACCGACTGTCCCCCTGGTGATAGCCCCCCTGGTGATAGCCCCCCTGGTGATAGCCCCCTTGGTGATAGCCCCCCAGGTGATAGCCCCCAAGGCTATAGCCCCCCTGGTTACAGCCCCCGAGGATACAGTCCCCCAAGTTATAGTCCGCCAGGTTATAGGCCCCCAGGTTATAGTCACCCAGCTTATAGCCCCCCAGGTTATGGTCCCTGGGAGTCCACATGCTGAGATTGTTGGGATGCGAGGCCAACTATGTTGGGAAAATAATTTTGAACAAAAAAGAAGCAATGCAAAAAGAAACCAATGTTGGCACGTTGGCAGTGCAAATCGTGGCCCAACTAGGCGCTGCGTGATCCATTTCCCTTCCATGCTAGTGACCAACCACCACCCACAGTGCCGCACGTCTGCAGGATGTTACTTGGCATAGCCTTCTTTGGGATTTGACGTCACCAGGGGCTCTAATGCCGTAACCTGACGGCACTGCAGTATGCTTGTGTTACACATCTGGGCATAGTAGTGCCCGTGTCTCCTGCCTTTGGGCGAACTTCCAACTTCCCTCATGCTCGATGAGCCCATATCACCATATCACATCCCATACCTTGCAGTCCCTGTTGCGCACGTGGTGCGAACACAGCTTTGTGTGTTTTTTGTTGCTTTCCTGCAGACCCTCTGTGTTCGCACTCCTCTCCCGCTGTGTCTCACGGCCGTTCCCTTTCCCTGTGTGCGAAAGTCAAATGCTTGCACCATCCACCTCCGTGCTGCAGCGGCATGTTCTGGCTGCACTTATTTTTTCCACCCATGATTATTGTGAGTGTTAGTGGCAGGGATCAGTGACAACCCTGGGGGCAGTCAATGTAAGAATGGTAAGAGCATCCATGTCACAGTGAAACAAGTGGAACGGAGGATGCCCTTCCATATAAAAAGGAGGCACCTGGGGTACTGTGGACGGCTGATGCATGTGAGCGCAGGAGTACAGCCCTGCGCCATGATTCCAGACCAGTCTGAGAGGAGGCACCTGCCCTGAGCCTTCACAAGCCGCCTAACATGGGGCATCCAAAAGAACCAAATATTGTCATGGAGGGGGGCTTTTGAAGATCCATAAAGGTGAGTGGGTTAGAGCCTTGGAGGACCCCACTGGCCCGCGCAAGACCTGCAGGCCGACAGGGGCGGTGGCGCGCCTCTGGAGAAGGCGTGGCCCGCGCCTCGCATGAAAGGACAAACAAAGAGGACTGCCCTTGGAGCCAGACTCGGCAAGGATCTGAACGCGTTGCCTGGCAGAACCTCGCGATGAGACGGTCGACGAAAGTGAATCAGAGGGGAGGTTGACTACCATGCGATTTGCATCAGAATTGTACACAAGAGTGCACAGAGGTACAAAGGGCTACACAGTCAATGTTGCAACTCTCAGTGAAGACTGCGCACTTTGAGATGCGTTTGGTCCCTCTTTGAGTGCTGAGCCGCAGGGCGCAGGGTGTGACGGTTGCCTCCCAAGAATCATTTTCCAGGTGCCCCAAGGATGCCAAAAAGAACCCCTCTCGTTTACACGGAGTCGGGGCTCTGCGGTGGGCACCACTGCCGCGGTCGTATGCTCCCTCAGTGGGGTTTGCGTGAGAAAAAATGCAAAATAGGCAAGACACAAACAGAAACATTGTAACAAAAACACAAAAGATATCAAAATCACAAAAGATCATCCATTAATCGAATTAAATATTCTCAAAGAAACCAACAAAGACAACAAACAACACAAAGCAAAAACACAATGACGATACAAAACATCATCACAACAAAGAAGTCACATGCATTGCGTCATTAGCCCCCTACCGATGGAGTGAGGTACTGTAAGGTGGCGTTGCTGAGGGGGATTGCTTGGACTGGGTGTGTTCTGGGGCATTCATTTGGTGCCCCAGAACCCTCCCCTCCCTCCAACCCCTCGCGCAGGGAGTGTATTCCGCTGCACACACAGGGATGGGGTGTCAAAGAATGTCGCATGCTGACGCAGACAACCCTGGAATGCAGAGCTTCTACGCCGCATCCTGGCGGCTTGTAGGCGATGGAGGCAAGGAGGGAGGGAGAGACGGGGACGGAGGCTGAGCTGGTGAAGGCAGGCGGTGCGCACATTGCGTAAAGCGCAACTCCGCCTCCCTCCCTTCCTCGCTCGCTCGCTCCCTCCCTCCCATCCACCAACCCACTCCCTCACCCCCTTCCCTCCCTCCCTCCCTCCCTCCCTCCCTCCCTCCCTCCCATCCACTCATCCACTCCCCCTTCCCTCCCTCCCTCCCTCCCTCCCTCCCTCCCCCCCATCCACTCATCCACTCCCCCTTCCCTCCCTCCCTCCCTCGCTCCCTCCCTCTGATCCCACCAGGTCCGCGAAAGCGTGCTACAACCTCACCAGCGCCACCAGCTGGGTGGCCCTAATCCTAGAACACCTTTGTGGTGGTCCGGGCCACCTCAGAAGGGAGGTCATGTCAAGGCGAAGGGGGGGGTGGCCAGTGGGGCACCGGTGATTGCTGGCCTCCACAGGCCTGACCTGTGAGCGGGTCCCCAAACCTCCCGGACGAAGGGCTGCTACTGGCGCTCCATGCGTCCGCTACACCCGAGGGCGTGCCCCCCCCCCCCCTCTAAAGGGTCAGAATGAGCACTGGCGAGAGGCCAATAGGCGCCGCCAAAGGCAAACAATCAGATACCGAGGCCTTGTGCCAACCCCCCCCCGCTCTCCTGCACATCGGCGGCACAGGGAAACCACAGGCCAGTGCCTGGTCTGCCGTCCCCCGTTTGAATAGGAACTTCAGCGGGATCAGATTCCGGTGTTGAAGAGCAATGCGCCGGGGGCTTGGGCCAGCGCTTCTTTTGGGGGGTTACGACCTCATTAAGGTAAGCCAATGCTTTTGGGGGGGGGGGGCGGATGCGATGCGAATACTACACCGTCAGAATCAAAGGAGCTGGTGGGGGGGGGGGTCCGGCCAAACATGTGACAGCCCCTCCGGTGGTGTCTTCCTTCAACGAGGATCCGCATTATCAGCCCTGGCCTTGTTTGTAGCGACAGCATCACACGCCCAAAAGCGCACTGTGCACGTAAAGCACAAACGGCAGGCTACAGAAGCCCGGCTGCGGGCAGGGCCTGGAGCCATGGGTGGGGGATGGTGAGGTCAAGCAGGGCCTGGGCTCGCACTCTCCGCACGGGGGCATGCCCCTGTGTTGGCAGCACCGTCGAATATCAGCGGTGCGAGAGGGGGTGCAGCAGGCGGCTGCAGACCTCAATACAAGTCCCCTCGAAGCAATATTTTTGGGAACTTCCCCACCGCATTGCCCTGGTGCGGGGTGTTGTGCGGGAACAACAGGATCGATCCGGAGCGAGGCACCACTGCCTCGACTTCCTCTCCATCGGCCACGCTGGTCAAAAATTCGGTCTCGCCCCCTTCACCCTCCGGGATGTCCTCGAGGTACAGCAAAAATGAGGTTGTGGTTGGAGTCGCCGTTTCTTCGTCCAGTCGGACCTTCAGTGGGCAGGAAAAGAGGTCGGCAGCAGCAAAGGAGCGACAGCAGATCATTCCACACCATTGCAAACCGACCCATCTCTTTTCAACCCAAAAAACACAAGCCCGTGGCCACAACGTGTTGGTAGGGCAAGGGTGTTGTCTGTGCACTGGGAGTTGCGGCGTAAGCCATTTCTAATGTCTCTGCATTCCCCTCCAGCCTGGGGCGTACTGCCGTCGCTTTTGGGATGGGATTGGTATGCCATGCTGCAACCCCCCAAAACACACACTTGTGCAGGAACCAACAAGTACAACACACACACACACACACACACACACACACACACTTCGTGAGGGAAACAATGAACCAACGACCAAGACCCAGTGTGGATGATGCGATGCACAGCAGGGCAATAGTCACAGGGCACAAGTCTCCGGACAGCTCATCAGGCCATACATAACAAAATCCTTGTTTGAGGCTAGGCGCCTTTCTGCAGGTAGCGCAGTGACAATGTGGGCGACGCCGCATGGTTGTCAGGCAAGGACCTACTGTTACACCGCACTGATTCGTCTTTATCGCACCGAGCTACCATTGTGCACAACCATTGTTCACCGGGGCACGTAGGAGCAGGGTCATGGAGCAATCACGCGTCCCGCTCCCCTGTTCCCGTGGTTGTAGCCTGGGGGAGGGAGATCTGTTTGTGAGGATGCAACGCTGCTCTCATGCTATGACATACCATGGGGGAGGGGCCTTGAGCCAGGCGTAACCGCCTGCTCACACACACACAATCATGCATGATTGACATGGGCTGAGTCAAAATAGTGGTGCCCAGGAGGGGATGCAGCCTGAGCTTCCTGTTGAAGTATCAGCCAGTCATCGGACCAGGCCCCGGTGACGCCATTGGGTGATAGTGAGTCGGGGATGGACCAGCTGTTGTACTGTGTGCCGTGCCAACATGCATTGCTCTTGAGCCAGTGCAAGCGGAATCGCATGGCACAGCATTTCATCATGGGAAGGTAGTGGACTATGTCTTACAGAACCCGCATCGACTTAGTACATTCATGGGGGTTGGTAGACAGGCCTCTGACAACCGCTGAATGGGCTGCGCGAGTACTTTGTTCGACACTGAAGCCTGAGAGGTTTGCGATCTGGAGCCAGGCGGCGAGGGAGAGTAACTCGCCTGCCCAAGATCGGCACCATACACGTGCGTTACTCAGTACGCCCAGTAATATACCAGGGAGGCATGCTAGGTGTGTGTGTGTGACAGTGTTATGAGGGGTGGTCCTAGTTTCAGCCACCAGTACTGGTCCAGAGCAGTGGGCTGTACGGAGACTGTACCAGTGCCGTGTTCACCCCAAATGAGGCAGTATCCCAATGCAACACAACTGCGGTTGTGGCACGTGTAGGTACAGGGGTCACTTTGTTGCTGACAGCAATCACACAGCACGGCCAGATCCCAGCAAGACTCCAGGAGTCTGAATACCCTCTCTACCGTGAGCTGTCTGGGAAGCTGGTCGCCATAAGTGTGTTGTCCCTGAACTAGCAAAGTGCAATATGTCCCTGAGGACATACCCAATATGGGTCTGCCTGTGTAAACCCCATGGGTATACACCCATCCCGACGCCACAGTCCCCCTGCCGCTTTGATGAAATTGTTGTTATGCATCTTGAACATAACGGTAGATGTCATGGCCTCGTGTGTAACAGACCAGAAATTTGTGGTGTTACCTCGACCCGCGCTATCGATCCGCTTTGACTCTTTATGCACGGACCATATGATTTCTTGCATGCGCCACCTTTTTCGGGAGGAGAGCCAAGTACTGGCGGAGGAGCGGTGGGAGTGGACATCATCAGGATCTATGTTGTTAAATTGATCCTTGCAATCTACCTCACAGACATATTGAATACTGATGGAAGACAACCAGTGGTACCACTATGAGACGGAATTCACATCTTGAGCTATGAAAGCGCATGGGACTTCCGCCGCCAGGAGGCGTAGAAACGTGGTGTTGGCACGCGCTGCCACCCGGAGCTGTTGTTTGGGGACCAGGGGTTGGAGAGAGCTGTGCTCCAATATTTTTGGGCACATGATGCTGTCCACAATGTGCACACAGTGTGCAGCTGGTGCGCTTGCCTCTCGAACATTAGCTAGTGGGACCCCCATGCGCTGGGCATCGGTATGCAGTGAAGGCATGTGGCTGTGTGTCTATTTGCAGTGTCCATGGAATGAAATGGTCTTCTGTTTTAGTAATCTTCTTCTTGCAGAATCCTCAGTTGACAAGTTGGACCGCGCGCAGCCGACATCCTGGTCTCAACAAACGCTTCGTGGAAATGGCCGCATGGTATCCTCTGAGGCCAGCCATCGGCGTCCACCTCAGCTCCTTGTGCGAGTCACGGGTCTTGCTGACCGGCGTCACATTCACCACCATTCAACACTGCCCCCACGCACTGCCTGTCAGTATTAAGGCTGGGACCAAGCGCTCTTCTGCACCTCCTTCTCTGGAGCTGAGGGATTTTTTGTTTGAGAGGGGGGCTTTGGGTGTGTACCTTACTGATATTGGGGGCCACTGCAGCGAAATGAAAGTGATCGCACTATCAGCATCACCATTGCGAGTTGTCTCCTGCCGTGATCATTCCCACCAGCCCTGCGCTTCAAGGAGAGGGACGCCACGGGGTAGTTTGCCAAACGCCCAGAAAACACTTGTTGGCCACGGTTGAAGCGGGTAGGGAGCAGGAGGCGGCGGTTATGAAGCCGTTGCAGCCGCAGTTGGAGTTGGAAACTTACGGTTGGAGCGTGACTGACAGTTGCTGTTGGGGGGCGGGGATAATTGGGGGGAGGGGATAACCAAAAAGGAGGCGGTCAGGTTGTTTTGGTGCAACTGGGTATCGACCATTGGGCTGGTGCTGCGGAACTCCAAAACCTCACTTTCAAATGTTGGGACTGCAACTTCTACGACTCTGAACGGCCCCAGTGTTACATTGGACAGTGGCGCTCAAACAGACAGGACACAGGGTTGAGGCCAATGATAGAACAAGTGTAAGGCAACAACGACGCATGGCGCTCAGGAGGAGACCCCATCAACATGTGGGGCAATGTAGCCGCCCATGGGGTACATGATGAAGCGGAGATCACTGCAGATGTGGCTGTAGCCCAGGGGCTTGGGTAAAAAAGCGAGCATGCGCTCTGCCAGCTCTGGCGATCGGAAGAAGGCCCGGCTTGCATACATGTTCTGTGAGCACTTGGAAGGGACAAGTGTGTCGATCATATCACGCAGCTCCTGCAACAATTCAAAGAGAGGCCCAAAGGTAGGGAAACTGGAAGCATGCACAATCAAGTTGGACCACACGTACAGACACTGCGCCACAAACCACGTGGCCCGAAACTAAACAACCCTGAAATGGAACGAAACGATCAGGAACATTCAGAACACTGAATGTGGTCTGGAGAAGGCTTGTGCTGGTGCAGGTGAGGTCATTGGTTACTGGCAAAAAGGAACACCGAAGGCTTGTTGTTCAGGGAGACGTAGGCACATATACTGGCCTGAAATACCTGCCACTGGAGCAGAGTGGAAGAAGCACACTGGACACATTAATCCCAGGAGGTAGCAATACCAGGAGGAGGCAGGAGGTCAAAGACCCAGGTGGGCGACCCCTAAATGGAAGCTCATGATCAAGGCATCGTTGGCAAAGGGTAACCTCACACATCAAATCATGCAGCCCATCTTTGTGCTCTTTTCAGCACCCGCGAACCTCTCGGCTTCCTCCCGCTAACAAACCCCACCCTTGGTGACTGACTGGAATTTAAGATCAGCTTCACCATTGTCATCATTTTCCTTGCTTTACGGTTCCCATCACCTTCCTTCTCCTAAAACTATAAAAATCTGCTTGGAATCGGGGGAACCAACATTGACCACATTGCTCGTCGTCCCCCCCAATCTTCCATACATCCTCCCCCATCCTCCCTTCGCCTCCCCGTATCCCCCTGAGGGTCCCCGCGTCCTCCCTATCCTTTCCGACGCATCAAGAGGCCGTGGAAGCTGCTGTATGTCCAGCAGTCTCAGCGCCCAAGTTGAGTGCTCCCTAATCTGGACCTCGGGTACCTCTACCGAATGGGACCGTTCATGCATACCAGCCAAATACTTCAAGAGCAACACAATGCTTCGTGTCCTGATGGCACAGCGTTGCATCAGCCCACAGGCGCTGAGCACTGCCATGTGCAGGCCTTCTGTTCAATCTTATAGCTTGTCGCACACAGTGGGGAATGTATGGTCAGGATGGGCTTCGGCAAACAGGACAGACAGGACTCTCAAGTAGCGGACCATGAGATCACACCTGCAAGAACGCCTCCGGGAATAGGCCATGAAGGTAATAGACATCCGGCAAAGCAGGATTCAGTAACGGGGGCATGCCAGACTGCCTGACGTTGACCGCAGCAGATCCGTTTCCCCCATCTGGTCCCCCAGTGGCAGCAACCGTCTCTTTGTTTGCACTCTTCCCATGAGGACCTCGAGTTGCTCTTCCGTCCATGCCTCCACTGAGTGTACCTCGTGTTCCATCAAGCCTGTGAAGTGCACCCGGATTCTCAACAGCACACCTGTCGGGTAAAGACATTGCAATGGTTGCAGGACAACTGTCTTTCTTTGCACTGTACTCGCCACTTGCGTCGACTAGTGCTGGCCTTTTGGTATAGCTGTATCTCAGTCGTCACAGTGTGGTAAAGCCAGAGCCAGCGGAGACACAAAAACCAGAAAGCACGAGACCAATGTCGATCTGCAAGTGACACAGGGGCGGTGGTGTGTAGTGCATCTGACAGGCAATAAAGGGGCAAGCCTATCTACATCCTCAGCAATAATGGCAGACTGATTAAAATGGTTACTGCCAGGTGATGGAGACCAGTGTCACTTTTTCCCATCACTTGTCAGGTTGTCAATTTTGTCCACCTTTTGTCAAGTTTCTCCATCACCTCAACATCAAGGACAGGAAAAAGTTGTCAAGGAGGTACGGAAAAAGTTGTCAAGTTTTCCATACCTTGTCAAGTTTCTGCGTCACCACTGATGGTGACGGACAAAGCTCCTGATGGAAAGTGATACAAAATTTGCGATTTTTCTGCATAACGACTGAGGGAGAAAGTTGTCAATCACTTGGCAAGTTTGCCGTGGGGGCTTGTCACGGGGGCCATGAGGCTGTGCCCACCCTCCACACCCTGCACCGCGTCCCATTTTTTGCTTCTTGGGGTTTGAACATTAAAATGAGTTATTGTTGAAGTTTGTCGTGATTTAGATGTTTGAAGATGGAGAAAGTTGTGGGTCAAGATTGCTTGCGTCGCGTGAGATGAGTGAAGATAAAATTGGGTCGCCAACGATGACATTTCTAACACTCCAATGAACTCAGCAACTTGCCACAGCTTTTGCCACATTATTCCTCAACTTCTTTTATCATCTTGGACTTCTTCCGATTTTCTGACATTTGGCGGTGGGGGTGGGGGTGGTGGGGGCCGCATTTGCCGAGTCATGGGGTGGAGTAGCGCCTTGTCTGTCGTCTCATTCAAGCATGTCCGAGACAGCCACAACTGCCTTGTGCACAGGGGAGCTATGTATAGATGCGAAGATTCACGACCACGCAAAGGACTGATGTCATCTGCTTGCATAGAAACCTTGAAGATGCCCCTGTTCTTCACAGTTGGGGCCCCTCCCCCAGCCCGACCAGCAGGTCACCGGGGGATGGGATTACCAATTTCTCGGGGGCTGTGGCCACCATCTACTCGGGGGCTTTGCCAAGACCAGGGGAAGCAGGTCAATTAGTTCTGGGGAAACATCGCGACTTTGGTCAAGGGCCGGGAAATGGGAGGTTGGGGGGATGCGACATACCAACAGGTTGTTTAGTGAGCGACAATGGACAAGTTGGCGGGTCCACACAGCAGCTTCGCGAACAAGGCCTTGGTTTAAAAAAGGTCTTGGTTTAAAAATGTCTTGGTTTAAAAAAGGCCTTGGCCTTGGTTCAAACAATGGCCCGGGTTTACAAAATCGCCTGGGTTTAAAAAGGTCTTTTTGAAACCAACGAGTTCTTGTTTTAAACCAAGGCCTTTTTTAAACCAAGGGGCGGGCTGTTGGCACAAGCTTTTTGTCGTGTCTCATTGAGCCCTCGGGCCCCATCCACTTGACGCCTCAGGGTTTAAGCCAGGGTTAGGGGGTCGCAACGTTGGGAAGGGACATCCATGAGGGCCCGCAAAGCAAATTCATGGGGATGTTTGAGGTCCAAGTGCAACACCTACACAGTAACCGAAATCCCAAGCATGCTCCCTGCCGCAGCTGAGTAAACCAAGGGACAGCGCACCCCTGTAAATCTGAATCAGGTTTTCGTTCGGTTGGCCCGTTGGATTTTCCGGAATTTTACCGGATTTCGTTGCCGGATTTGACTGTTTGCAAATAAAAGCGCCTGTGTTGAACCTTTTTTGTAGGCGTCTTCATGCTGAGAACCAAAAGGGGGGATGGAATAGGGGACATTAAGGTTTGAAGCATTGGGCATTTCGGAATTACTTGATATGAGAACGCCCTACTGTGGACCACAGTAACGTTAGGTTTCAGCCGCCAGCACACTTTAGTCATCGGTGCCCGAGAATCTTATATTTACCTTGTTTCCCTTGCTAAAGTTTTGGAACAGCGCACGCGCAACCGACATGGGTTGCGCGCGCGTAAGCTGCAGCTGGAACACGCTTTGGAAAACAATGGAAGCAGCATTCGGAGGTTCATAATCTGCATCAATATTTCTTATACACTTATCACTAGCATTACAAAGCGCCCATTTGAGACTTTCGATCATAACTTTACTATATAGTATTTGGTCCTCCAACCAATTTCCATTTGCACCCTGACGACTGTCAGCGTTACACGTCATAATCCTGCGGCAAACCAATGTTACATTCAATATTGCCATTGCCATGCTATGCTACCTGTTAACAATTGGTTTGCCTCCCACCACTTTGTCACAGAATTCGCACAGGATTCGTGCGCTGCTTCTGGTGCGCCGGCGGTCGTGAACTTGCACCTCTTTTCCGTTGCATGCAGCCCTGGCATCTGAGCTGGAACTGGTTGCAACTTGCAGTGTTGCGGAGACGAGACACACTCCCTGTGAAATAAAGGGATTCACAGCTTCAGCAGTGGACCACATGGCCGACCGGAATCGTTGGATTCCAATATGTACAATATTATTTGGTGTACTCTTTATTGTGCTCATGCTGGACCGGACTCTTGAAGATCATCTGGCCACGATGCATACTGCAATGTACAAGCGCCTTGATTCTCTTGATAACAACTTGATGGCTTCGATGAAGCAACTGGAAAGCCAAGTGACCACGCATTTCGATACCTTGCACGCACGCCTTGAAAGTTCTTCAACTTCATCGGCAACTAAACCTGCACCGCATGCAAGCCGAGAAAGCGTTACACCCATCACGGTAAAGCATCTGCCCAAAGTTGACAGTGTTCCTAAGGCTCCCGACGTTCCACCGCCGTCTGAAGACTGCAAACGGCCAGAGCTTCAGGGATTTTTGGTAACCGATGCCAATTCGAGACAAGTGCAACACTTCAAACACTCTTCGCGTGGCATGTTCATGACGTTTCCGAGTTCTCCTCCATTCCAGCTCAAGGTCACAGACAGGGGCTCACTGATGGCCCATTGGGACCGCGAGAAGGAGTTGTATGTGCTAATGAGGGCGAGCATTGCAAAACAAGAACGGTCTGGCGTCTCTCCGGTGGTCATAGATGCAGGAGCCAACCACGGAACATACTCTCTGTATGCCGCCAAATTAGGTGCCACAGCTCTTGCAATTGAACCCCAAAAGGTCATGGTTGGCAACATAATGTTCTCCATCGAGGCCAACAAGCTGGAACAGAAAGTTAGAATCTACAACAACGCCGTTTTGGACACGTTTACCGGCGTACATCTCCGAGACGAACACGTAGGTATCCCCTGTAAGTCCTTGCACAATTTGGACGTGCTTATCCCCTTCACCACCGCTTGACCGCAAAGCTGGAAGTCACGTGTTATTTGTGGGGTGGGGTATGGAACCGTGGTTGAAGCATTGCGGGCTGCGCTCTGCCTGCTTGCGCCCGAAACCACTGCGTTGGATGTGTTGTTCTTGTCTCGTTCCGTACAGGGTATTCCGTACTCGTTGGCTGCCATTTCCGGTGGGGCCTGGGATACCGTACAGAAACGGATGGAGAAAACAGGCCTCAAGCGAACAAAGGCAATCAAGCACAGCACAACAAAAACTTGTCAGTGGTACCATTGGCGCGTTTCGGCCGGGAAAAAATATTAGAAACTTAGAACCCCCGATGCGCACCGCCAGGGAGGGAACGGGTTCAAGGAAACGACAAAGGTGAGCGGCGAGAGGCCAATAGGCGCCGCTAGCTTCAGACAGTCATGCCCCCCCCCCCCCCCCATTCCCCCTTTCGAACGCAAACCAAAGCCCTTTCTAGCTGCGTTCTCGAGCCTGGTACAGTTGGGTACGGATTGCCCTGCCTGACCTCGAAGCCATTTCCGTGGTCTGACACGATCTCGTGTTGCTCCAGAAGGAGCTATTTCTGGACGCCTTGCTGACTGGATTTTCGCCAGGGCTGCCTGGGGTTTTGGCAGGGCAAAGGTCGCGAGGGCAGGGCAAAGGTCACCCGGCTGGCCTGCAAGCACCGGAGTCCACTGGGATGACGGACACGATGTGGAAGCGATGGCGAAGAGAAGGACGAGGCGGCTGCCGATGCGTGAGGTTGTGTGTGTCCCCGGATTTCTAAGCCCTTTTTGGTGAGGGAGGGGAGGCGCACCCTTCACCCCAATTCCTCTTTGGGCGTGCACCGTGGGGCGTTTCCTTCGGGAGGTCCAAATCCATGTCCGTTGCAGGAGAAAGAGAACAGGAACCAAAGGCACAGCGCAGACAGGCCCAGAGCGTGGGCATCTGGGGACCCACTCGGCACACGCTAGCCCCGCTGAGCCCTTTGTTGGGTTGGCAATGATGAGGCTTGCTGACGCAATTGGGTGCAAACCCCGGTTCCTTTTGCATTCGAACCGACCACGATGGTCAATGACACTTGCAACGCTGGTTTGGACCCTCTCTGTGCGTTTTTGGCCCCATTGGCCCCACGGGCACTGGACCATATGTCTGCCCTGTCATCTTCGGTGTGCAGCGCGTTGCACGTTGCAACTTGTATGATGCTGGGAGATGGGCGCCGTGAAAAATCATGGCCGTTTGGTTCCTTTGTTGCTTGTTTGGAAGGAATTCAAGACTCAGTCAATACCCGGCGTTCAAGATTGCCAACCCCCCTGCATGCTCAAAATACTTGGTGCATGGTTGTGTTCTTCACCCACATGCTCCTGCCGTGCGTTTTGTTTGCAGACGTGCTCCCTTGGTACATCTCTGCAGGTAACGATGGAGGCGTTGCCAAGGCATTCCCAGGAGGAAACATCCAAACGCTGACGCTGGACTGCCTGGTGCAGCAACAGCCCGTTGCGTTTCTCAAGATCGATGTCGAAGGGAACGATCTGAAGGCCATTGGCTCCGCGCACCAGGCGTACAGCGCCCGCCTGGTGCGGAACGTGCTCGTCGAGTTCGGACCCCCCCAGAGGTGGGCGGAGGTGGCGAGGCAGACGGCCGAAGACGGGGTCCGCCTCATGCAGACGATGGAGGGGTACGGGTTCACGACGTGGCTGGCCCCCAGCCAGTGCTCTCAGATGGCCAATGCGCAACTGCACACGCACCTGAGCACGGCACACGGCGTGCGGGTGGCCCGCATCAGCCCGCATCAATTCCGGGCGCTGGTGGAACTCATGAGGCGCACCAGTCTGGAATGCTACATGTGGTGGTCGCTGGATTCTGTGGGTTGAGGCCAGGCCGCTCACGGATTTGTGGATGGATCGTGCCACTTGCCACTAGCGTCTGCCATGCCGGCCACATCCAAGCAAGTCTGGGCCCTGCTGAGCCCTGGACCGGATGCAACAGGTGCCTACTGAGTTCTGGATGTGGATGGGGCAAATATTACCGGGTGGCACACAGCACAGGGCCGGTTCCTAACGAGACCCAGATTTCCTGCCGGACGCGAGTGGCATGTCTGGGATGGATGAATATTACGCTTTTGTTCGAAGACGTGTTCCGCTGGTGCTGTGCTTCCTAAGTTCCTGTGGTAAGATCACCCCGAGTAAACAGGATTCCCCTGATTTTTACGTCAGGGCCACAGCCCCAGCCACAGTACCTGACCACGGGAAGTGGGTGAGTCCTATGGACACAAACACATTTAAGGAGGCCCACATGGAAGAGCCAAACCAGGGGCTTGGTTGCTTGGATGGGTGACGGGGGGAAAGGCTGGTCAGTGCTCGCAGAGTTGTTGTGATGACCTGACACGGCTGCCACACGCTTCCCACACGTGAACTTTAACAACGCCGACAGACGGACTGTAAAGTGTGGAGAGCTGATGTGGGAGTAATGATAACGCGCCGTTTTTTGCAACAAAAAGCAGATGCCTGCTGGTCTCAAGGGGTGGGCGTAAACATGCAGGGCCACGCCACAGGACCATCGTATCGTGTATGCGGCACTTCCTCAAGAGATCATTAGTGACTGTGCAGGAAAATGGCGATGCTGAAGGTGGTGCGTTTGAGCCTCATGACTGGGTCTGCACGTCTGTCTACCTGTGCTGTCTGTTGATGGCGGTTGGGTGATGCACTTGTTCCCTTCAAGCAACGGTTCAGCGCTTTATTTCTTGCGATTCCCCAGTTCTTGTGTAAGCCCTGTCGCCGCATATCCCGTCGACCCATAATTGTTGGAGCAGCCCATCCCAAGGAATATCAGCCCAGACGTAAGCACTTGACAGTGGGTGCTCTTGCATCCTGTTTTTCGTGTCCAGCGTCCACCCCCTACTGGGTGAGCATCTGTCAAAAAGGGAGAGGGAAAATAGGGGGAGGGGTCCACAGACCGGGCCTGGCCGCCTCTGGGGCATTGGACACCCTGTAATTGGCGGTTCTCGCATCGGAATGGGATGCTGGGTTCTTTGCTCTGTTGTGCAACGCTTTGAAGTGAAACACAACCGCCCTCAGGTGGACAAATGCGTGTGGCAACCAGCAAAACATGACGTGATGGGCCACCAGCACACTCGTCAAATAACCTGGGGTCAACTGTCCATCACAGCTGCCCTCCAAAGCCTCTGCACGGATGCCAGTACACACCGTAAGACAGAACGAAGTAGAGCACTGGAGCAGAGCACTGGGTACCAAAAAAAAAAAAGCAACATCAATTTTTTTGGGGGGGAGGGGGGGGGGGGCAATTGACCGTGCCTCTTGCACCAGAAGCCACCCTTTCTTGGGGTGTGGCCCTCATACGGTGGAGCATATTTCGCCACCAATCCAAAATTATTCAGGGTTGTGCCCCTGATACGGCAAGGGATATGCAGCCCCCAATCTTTGTTCGTGAATCCACATTCTTCATGGGTGTGTCCCATCCACGTTGTTTTTTGGTGGCCTTGGCATGGCAAGGCATCGGTTGCCACCAGTCCAATTCTTCCTGGGCGTGGCCCGAGACGAACTCTGGGGGCCACACCCATGTTGACATTTTTTGCGCAAAGAAATTGTATGAGAACAGAGGGGCGTATGATTGCAGTTGAATGTGGCTTTGGGAAACTCCTTTGTGTTGATCTTTATATTTGCTTCGTTTATTTTGATATTTGCTGCAAGCATGCGGCGTGCACCCATTGTGTGCATGGGCAATGCACTGCTTTTCTCCACCCCTCCGCGGGTTTGGCCAAGGCTAATTTTGGAGAAATCGTGGAAATCGTGGAAATTGATCATTGCCAAAGCGGCTTGCGGCCCTAGCGGCACGGCAATCTCCGCATCAGCAGATCCACGATGACAAGTTGGTAAAAAGAACAAATAACCTCCACCTACCGGTGGTTTTTGAAGAAACCACCTTATGCAATCAATTGTTTTTTTAAAAACAGGTTGCATCTGGCCCCAATGACCCTACAGGCACATGGAGTGCCGCAATAGGAATGACTGTCTGTTATTTGCATGATTCGCACAATCCATTGCCCACTTCTATCAGTATGCCACTTACAGATCGCAGCCTACTGCACCCTGGCACTGGGAGGCTCTCCCTCTTGAGCTCACGCACTTCACAATTACAGTACTACACGAAACAAGGGTGTGAACATGCATTCAAATTGAACTCACGAAGGCCAGGACATGTGTAATCCTGGTTTAGGGAACCAACCTCCCCCATCAAGGTGTTCAATGCCAACCTTGCCTTCTCCACATGTTTGACCCAGGCCTGAGGTGGAGTGAACAAACTGTTGGATCATGAAGCACACGTAATGGAGGGTACATTGGCGCACTGGGCAAATTTTAGGCCTAAAAACCCCACCCAGCGCTATCCTGCGCACTATCCACGTCTTCTGTGCCTTGGGGACCTTGACACGGCAGGGACCATCTCGCCATGGAGAACGCTTTTCCTGTGGCATACAAGATCATAGTTGCACATACATTTGAGGTGATGGTTCGGGTTGGGATGGGCAACATCGTTGCTGGCCGTGACATGGGTCGCTTCTGAAGTACAATGGTTTGAATTATGCGTCGCGAGGTCATTGTAGCCCCTTGTCTGTCGCCTTCACAAAGACGACCCTTGGCCCTCGCATTTGTTCGAAGACGTGTTCCGCTGGTGCTGTGCTTCCTAAGTTCCTGTGGTAAGATCACCCCGAGTAAACAGGATTCCCCTGATTTTTATGTCAGGGCCACAGTCCCAGCCACAGTACCTGACCACGGGAAGTGGGTGAGTCCTATGGACACAAACACATTTAAGGAGGCCCACAGGGAAGAGCCAAACCAGGAGCATTCACACTGTAGTGTGCATCACCATACAAAAGTGTGGCGCATGAAAAGCCTTGGCAAGGCCACCCCTGGGGATTCAGTTGTCAGATACATGCGATATTTATGACAGGGGTACGTCAGCTGACCGGATTATGGGAGCATAGGAGTTGAGCCTCGCGGTTTGCGCACGCTTCGAATTGTCTTGGGTGGCACACCCACATCCACCCACCCACACACACACACACATATACACGGAAAGGGATGAAGAGGGCAGCCCCATAGCAGTGACCCCGAGGGAGCTATGGGAGCTGCGCAACTGGGTGAACTCAGCAGGCAGTGGTGCTTTCTGCCATATTCAATGGTAGTCAGAATGTTGCCACAACTGCATTACACGGAGCTGTATTTCACGGGCCAAAAGTCATGTCTCGTGTTCATGCTCATGAGCTGATGAGCACAAGTACTACGCACAGGAGTGGGTCCTGCTGAATCACCTCAAACCTCAAGCAACAGTAGAACAGGTAGACGGGGTGTGGCTCCATGGCAAGGGTAGTTGCGGAAGAAGAGAGACCAGTCAAGTAGAGAATCCCAAAATGTTGTCCATGGGGTTGCTACTACTGCCATTCCACATGTAGGGGCATCAAAGCATTAAGGCCGTTTTATGGTGGTCTACTTCCCTTTGCCACCTGTACCAAAGGAGCTGCATATGCCATGCTGCAACCAGCGAAGAACACATTTCCCTAAGCCAGGTGTGGGGGGCAGTTGTGAAGACAAGAACCATCTGCACAATATAATGCCCCCCCCCCCCTCTTGAAATCCCCCCCCCCCCCCATGCAATCCCCCCGCCCCTTGGGGGGAGATATCTTGACCCAAAAGCATAGGAAATACTAGAGGACGACGGCACTAAAGAAATTTTTCTTTGGGCAATTTTAGTGCTACCGTAATTTGGTGAGCCCCCCCCCCCCCCACTCACCAACGCCACCCACCACGCCACGTGTGTTTTGCGCCCCTCCCAAAGCCCCTCCCTGTGGGCCAATTTCCCCTTATGAAATGGAGTTAGAATTGTAGGAACTGGATGCTGTCAAATGTCGCTGCTTGGTGCGACCCCCCCCCCCCCCCCCGCCCTCCTTGAGAAATATCCACCACTGTATTGCCCCCAAGGGCCTTCTAATTTTAATTGCAAGGTTGGATGTTGGTGTTCGCTAGTCTGTCAAGTAAGTGGCATGTGTTGCATCCAAGGCAGTACGATGTTCCCTGTGTCATGTAGAACACTTGGTTTATCAAAATCACCTTGAAGAGAGGTTGTGACATCAAGTGTAGACGCGGACACCATACACCCCCCCCCCCCAAAGGTCATTCGCGTAGCATACCCCAAGGCATGATAATACATGTTCAACCCCTTGTAAAATCATTATTTTGCCCGACAAAATGATCTTCCAGTGGATTTTTTGATTTTGAGACCTCTATACCCCTGCAACTGGACCCAAGATCACCTGCCACCTGTCTGCTAGCACAGCAAAGCGGCAAAGCCCACAAGATAACAACCAACACATGAGGTGGCACATGGGGCCAAGGGCCATACGAGGGGTAGCAAACCTGGCACCAAATACAAAACTGGGTGAGGTACAACAAGATGCGAATAGATTTGTGAAGGGTGGTCCCATTGCCCCCTCCAAATATTGCGGTAGCCGTCGTACCCTCGGGATCTTAACAGCGATGCACACCACGGAAACGAGCGCTGGGTCCGTCAGTATCCACCAACCGCTACCTCGTGCCGGGGCTAAGCTTCAAGGGCGGGATCTTCAAAGAGCAACAAACGACATTTCTTACGTGCCTCTCTTGCCCAATCTAGTGCGGATGTTCAATGGACAACAACAAACGACATTTCTTACCCAAGAGTAGCATGGATGAGGCCCAAAATCCCTTGACGATGGGCCCCCGGGGTGGGAACTGTGGGTGCTTGGGTGGGCCAGAAGGCCGAATCTCCGCGCTGCGCACGTGCCGTGGCCGCCATGGGTTGCAATATGCCCTTTGTTTTGGGCGGGCAAGGAGAGGTCAGCCCAATGCAGCAATTTTGGTCATGTGTTAACCATATGTTGTTTTAACACATATGTCTAGTCCACAGAAATGTTCACCATCAACATTCATTGTCCTAGTCTAAGGCTGAAACACGAGCTCTTGCCCTGATACCCTGGGTTGCGCGGTAAGCAAGGTGGGCCGGCCATTATCAAAATGACTGACCTCGTTGATATCTAGAATGAATATTCCTACCAATATTTACGCTGCCCCTTCCAGTGTTTATCTTAATGCCGACATCTCAGATATTAACGGTCAAATATTGGGGGAATGTTTGCCCGGCGCGCGCCGGGCGCGCTACCTTTGCATTAAGTATCCTGGCTCTAGCCCCAAGTTATCCTCACCTAATGAAGTCCCCCAAGTAGACCGCATTGGACCGCAAACCTTCCGTGCAAAGCAAAATGCACAAGCCGGAATATGAGAATTGAACAACACAAAATGTCACTCAGAATGTGATTAACAAATAATATTATCCCCACAAGTGTGGGTGCCAATGCACGAGAAGGGCCATACCCATCCCAAATGAGAACATTAGCGGATGTCCCGGGGGCCAAGGGGCAAATCCAAACAATGTTGCCCAACATATCAACATCAACTGTGACCTTGAAAACATGCGATGCATACTTGGGACTCCAAAGGTCAACACTCCATCAATCAATCCATCAATTCGTGAGCTATTTTGGAATTGTTAGGGATTACAATGAATTTGACTGATACACACAACTTGAGAGTTGAGGGTTCTGCAATGCCAGACCTCGGTTTTGAAACCACCTAATTACGCCAAAAAACACAGTCCGGACGGAAGTGTTTGGGCGAGGGGAAAATTGGCTTGCGCGGGGGGGGGGGGAGGGTCTGGCAATGGGGCTCCTGTGACAGAACCCATGGTAAAGTACCAATCACCTCGAAGAGAGGTTGTTACATCAAGCGCACGTGTGGGCGTTGTATACCCCCCTTTTTTGGGGTCATTCACGTAGCATACCCCAAGGCATGGTGTAATAATTTGTAAGCAGAAGGCTCCAAGCAATGGGGATGCACACCCCTACTGGAACAAGCCATAGTCGAACGGTAGCGCAGCCAACCTCATTTTTTGCAGTCGGCGGTTCGATTCCTTGCCAGCCGAATGCCACCGGCGGCGCCGCCGCAGTGTGCACCTGACTGGGGTTCGAACCGCCGACCAAAAAGTCTGTGGTCAGCTGCACTACCATTCGACCACTGCCACACACGCTCTGTATGACCTCCCCACTGCTTGAATCTAAGTCTGCTTCTGACGAAAACCCAAACTGTGTGTTTCTCTCTAACCGGACATAAATACCACCACTGCTGCCCCCCCTGCCCCCCACAATGGAAGTTCAACTTTATTCGCCACCATCTATGACCTTTTTCAAGGCCCCGTCACGGGAGCCAAGGGGGGGGGGTTCCGGGAAAGGGGCTCCAACGACCCCCCCCCCCCCCGGCGCAAGCCAATTTTCCCCCACCCTTGTTGCACACGGCATTCGTTGGACACCGGAGGGTGGGGTGGGGGGGTACGTGTCAAAATGATTGACATGCACGGCTGAAATTCTATTGCCTTCGGCAAGGCACCTCGAAGAGAGGTTGACAGTCGGCCAATCAGTTCGTCCGTCAGGGAATCAGTCAGTCAGGTAGTAAGTCGGGCAAGCAGGCAGGCAGGCAGAAACACACAGTTTGGCTTTTTTGCAGTGGCGGACCACAGCTACAAACAGTGAAGAGTCTATAGGCAACATGAACCATCGGTGGTTGAGTGGTGGTAAAACACCCGTCTGACAATTGATGCATCGCCGGTTTGAACCCCCCCCTCCCCACACCACGAGGGATGGCTCTCTGAGCTCTCTTTCATACAACCCCGGTTCAAATCCTTCTAATCACAAACTTTTGACCCCCAAACATAGACTTGGGACACTGCTGGCTTAGCAACAGATTAGAAGCAAACACCAATAAATATTAAAAATGGAGACAATTAACACTACTTCCACTTCCAACTTCCATTGCATCAAATTCTGCATGCAGGGCTCGCAGTTCAGGCGTCGTTAGTCGTCGTCGACGTTGCTTTTTTGGGTTCTGCAGCCCTCCAGCGTGCGTTGCTGCTGCTGCTGCTGCTGAGGTCTCCAAAGCCAAGACAGGAATTTTGGCCATTTTGCCCATTTTCATACCTTGAGAATGGTTCCCATTAAAATGTTTTCCTTCTTTTCTTGTGGACATCCACGGGTATGCTGGTCGTCCGTGGGTCCCTGGGGGTTGTCTTCGTCGACGCTGCTGCAGTCAGACGCTGTTGCACGCAGTGCCCACGCAGTGCAACAACTTGGCCATTGTTAATATTTCCCCAAATATTAACAATACTACTTTTCGCGTGGGCATTCAAGGCTGGTTGGTACCCTGGATCATCAAAAGACTGAAAGAGGGATGAAAAATCTGAGCAAGGAGACTGCCACAAGAATCCAGAAAACTGGTGTAGTCAGCCTCATGTGTGCCCAGCAAATTCCCATTCCTTGCATGCCGGCCAGCATTTTGCGCACCCATGTGTAGTCACTGCACATACATAGTTACTGCACTTTCATTGATCTGCCTTTGGCGTGCCGGCTATTGCTGTACTCGATGGTGTATCCTTCAGCAGGTGTGAAGCGCAGTGGTCCCAGTTCAAAACACTCTCACTGTGGGCACCCTACGTTGTCGAACCTGGGTAACCCTTGATTCTAGGGTTGTTCCTGAGTACTTTCACGCGCTCATGCCTGTGGGCATGGGTCGCAAACATCGAAAGTCGAGAGGGAAAAAAAGCATTTCACGCACCCATATATACGACCCGCTGTAAAATGACCCAACCAGGGGTGTCTTTACAACTCTTGGGGAACCAGTGGCAGGACCCGAAGGGGTGCGGTTTGCTCGGTGGTTCCAATCTGGGAGGTCTGTTCTGCTGAACCGGGCCATCTTTAGTCAGATGAGCAAAACGCCTCACTCTGCACCACGGTTCTGGCAATTTTATAACGATGACTGAATTTGAAAAATGACCGAATTTCCGGTCCGATGAATCAGACCACAAGAAATGCAATTTCTGGATTCATAGGTCATAGGTGCCAAATGTGTTCTTGCTGTCATTTTGTCCATTCCCAAATGCACTGCATTCATTCTCAGGGGCACAACATTTGTTGCAGGAGGGATTGCATTCAATCCCAGAGGTGCAGAGGCACGGCAGTCCTTCTTGGAGGCACGTTGTGCATTAGATTGCCCCAAAAACCTACATAGCCCACGGTAAATTCATTGCCTGTGGGTTTTATCCACTTTTTGGGCTGGAATGCACAACAACTAATTCATATCTTTTGATTATTTGTTTTTGCGTTTGTCCCATTTCAAACCCAATGAAGCCGCGATTTAGATATTTTGTCAACCTTTCATATTTGCCCAGTGAGAAACAGAGGTAGCCCCAAGAGCTTTTGCATTAGCGTGCACCTCAGAATGGGCGATGTTGAGACCCATCAACATGCACATGTACTGCGTTGCAAGCTGGCAAAAGCAGCACAGCAGAGAAAAGCAGCGACAGATCGATTCGGAGTCGTGGCTTTGACGGGAGTGAGTACCTGCCTTCCAAGCACGCCAGGATACCCGTTGCAGTTCCACCTCGTTTACCGTGTGTGCTTTGTTGCGCCCCCCACCCCACCCATTTCTTCCCAATCCTCCTCTTCCTCACACTATCCGCCTCTCCCTCCCCCACATACCGCTATCCTCAGCAACCCCCTCCCTCCCTCCCTTCCAGCCCCCCACACACATCCTTCCCTGCCCACCCTGCGCCCCACCCTCTCCTCCTGCAGACCTCTGTCCCACACACTTCCCTAACCCACACAACACCTTTGACTCCCCCCACCCCAAAACCTACGCTTCGCGCACACCATCGGCAGGGGCGCGCGTTGGTTGGGCATTGCACAATGCACAGTCTGTGGACCGCATTCTGCACGACGGCTTTGTGCATAAGACGCGGCCAATCGGGCTTTCCGATGCAATTCAAACGTCACGCCACCTCGTAGGCCCGAGTCATGCTGGAGAGCTCCCTCCCGCACACCTCCCTCACCCGCAAATTCTCCGCTGCAGAAGTTCACAAATGATTAATCTTCTTTGGCAAGATGTGTTGCGCAGGGAAGTGGAAGCCAGCCCGCAGCTCACCACAAAGCCCCCCTCCTGCGCTGGGGACCGTGACACCGTTTTGAAGTGCCAGAAGACAATGTTTGCTGGCTTTGCATGTCCCACGTGCCGCAAGAAGTGGTCATCTTCCAAAGTGATCGTTGAGTTTACATATGGCTACAATTCCCGCAAAATGAGGGGAGAAGTAAAGGTGTTCGAGAACGGCCAGGCGTGTCAGCGATGTGCGGGGCGGCGGTGGTGCAAGCCAGACTTCACTCAACAGGAGGTTCAGATTTCTGCTGAATACCTCCTCAGCAAGATTCTGGAGAAGTTTTACAACGTTCCTCGCATTGTCGTTGAGGGACGGAGTGAGTGCCAGCCAAGGAAAGCGCCGCATGACACCGCAAACTGCCAAGGATGCGCCCGCGGGGTGTGTGAGTACCTCCCCTTCGCGCACAGCACGGAGGATTTCCACTTGCCGCGCACCGCCCCGGATCGGAGCATGTGGCAGTCGGTGCCCAAAGGCCCCATCCTGTGGGTCTTGGTGGCCAACTCATCCGTTGTGCAATTGTGCGGACCTGGGCTGCAGAAAAGCACTGAAGCATCTGTAGGCAAGGGCAAGGGCAAGGGCAAGGGCAAGGGCACAGGCAGGCCCAAGTGTGCCGGCAAAGTCCAGGGCAAGGGCAAGGGCAAGGACAAGGACAAGGACAAGGACAAGACGACCAGCATACCCGTGGATGTCCACAAGAAAAGAGGGAAAACATTTTAATGGGAACCATTCTCAAGGTATGAAAATGGGCAAAATGGCCAAAATTCCTGTCTTGGCTTTGGAGACCTCAGCAGCAGCAGCAGCAGCAACGCACGCTGGAGGGCTGCAGAACCCAAAAAAGCAACGTTGACGACGACTAACGACGCCTGAACTGCGAGCCCTGCATGCAGAATTTGATGCAATGGAAGTTGGAAGTGGAAGTAGTGTTAATTGTCTCCATTTTTAATATTTATTGGTGTTTGCTTCTAATCTGTTGCTAAGCCAGCAGTGTCCCAAGTCTATGTTTGGGGGTCAAAAGTTTGTGATTAGAAGGATTTGAACCGGGGTTGTATGAAAGAGAGCTCAGAGAGCCATCCCTCGTGGTGTGGGGAGGGGGGGGTTCAAACCGGCGATGCATCAATTGTCAGACGGGTGTTTTACCACCACTCAACCACCGATGGTTCATGTTGCCTATAGACTCTTCACTGTTTGTAGCTGTGGTCCGCCACTGCAAAAAAGCCAAACTGTGTGTTTCTGCCTGCCTGCCTGCTTGCCCGACTTACTACCTGACTGACTGATTCCGTGACGGACGAACTGATTGGCCGACTGTCAACCTCTCTTCGAGGTGCCTTGCCGAAGGCAATAGAATTTCAGCCGTGCATGTCAATCATTTTGACACGTACCCCCCCACCCCACCCTCCGGTGTCCAACGAATGCCGTGTGCAACAAGGGTGGGGGAAAATTGGCTTGCGCCGGGGGGGGGGGGGGGTCGTTGGAGCCCCTTTCCCGGAACCCCCCCCCCTTGGCTCCCGTGACGGGGCCTTGAAAAAGGTCATAGATGGTGGCGAATAAAGTTGAACTTCCATTGTGGGGGGCAGGGGGGGCAGCAGTGGTGGTATTTATGTCCGGTTAGAGAGAAACACACAGTTTGGGTTTTCGTCAGAAGCAGACTTAGATTCAAGCAGTGGGGAGGTCATACAGAGCGTGTGTGGCAGTGGTCGAATGGTAGTGCAGCTGACCACAGACTTTTTGGTCGGCGGTTCGAACCCCAGTCAGGTGCACACTGCGGCGGCGCCGCCGGTGGCATTCGGCTGGCAAGGAATCGAACCGCCGACTGCAAAAAATGAGGTTGGCTGCGCTACCGTTCGACTATGGCTTGTTCCAGTAGGGGTGTGCATCCCCATTGCTTGGAGCCTTCTGCTTACAAATTATTACACCATGCCTTGGGGTATGCTACGTGAATGACCCCAAAAAAGGGGGGTATACAACGCCCACACGTGCGCTTGATGTAACAACCTCTCTTCGAGGTGATTGGTACTTTACCATGGGTTCTGTCACAGGAGCCCCATTGCCAGACCCTCCCCCCCCCCCCGCGCAAGCCAATTTTCCCCTCGCCCAAACACTTCCGTCCGGACTGTGTTTTTTGGCGTAATTAGGTGGTTTCAAAACCGAGGTCTGGCATTGCAGAACCCTCAACTCTCAAGTTGTGTGTATCAGTCAAATTCATTGTAATCCCTAACAATTCCAAAATAGCTCACGAATTGATGGATTGATTGATGGAGTGTTGACCTTTGGAGTCCCAAGTATGCATCGCATGTTTTCAAGGTCACAGTTGATGTTGATATGTTGGGCAACATTGTTTGGATTTGCCCCTTGGCCCCCGGGACATCCGCTAATGTTCTCATTTGGGATGGGTATGGCCCTTCTCGTGCATTGGCACCCACACTTGTGGGGATAATATTATTTGTTAATCACATTCTGAGTGACATTTTGTGTTGTTCAATTCTCATATTCCGGCTTGTGCATTTTGCTTTGCACGGAAGGTTTGCGGTCCAATGCGGTCTACTTGGGGGACTTCATTAGGTGAGGATAACTTGGGGCTAGAGCCAGGATACTTAATGCAAAGGTAGCGCGCCCGGCGCGCGCCGGGCAAACATTCCCCCAATATTTGACCGTTAATATCTGAGATGTCGGCATTAAGATAAACACTGGAAGGGGCAGCGTAAATATTGGTAGGAATATTCATTCTAGATATCAACGAGGTCAGTCATTTTGATAATGGCCGGCCCACCTTGCTTACCGCGCAACCCAGGGTATCAGGGCAAGAGCTCGTGTTTCAGCCTTAGACTAGGACAATGAATGTTGATGGTGAACATTTCTGTGGACTAGACATATGTGTTAAAACAACATATGGTTAACACATGACCAAAATTGCTGCATTGGGCTGACCTCTCCTTGCCCGCCCAAAACAAAGGGCATATTGCAACCCATGGCGGCCACGGCACGTGCGCAGCGCGGAGATTCGGCCTTCTGGCCCACCCAAGCACCCACAGTTCCCACCCCGGGGGCCCATCGTCAAGGGATTTTGGGCCTCATCCATGCTACTCTTGGGTAAGAAATGTCGTTTGTTGTTGTCCATTGAACATCCGCACTAGATTGGGCAAGAGAGGCACGTAATAAATGTCGTTTGTTGCTCTTTGAAGATCCCGCCCTTGAAGCTTAGCCCCGGCACGAGGTAGCGGTTGGTGGATACTGACGGACCCAGCGCTCGTTTCCGTGGTGTGCATCGCTGTTAAGATCCCGAGGGTACGACGGCTACCGCAATATTTGGAGGGGGCAATGGGACCACCCTTCACAAATCTATTCGCATCTTGTTGTACCTCACCCAGTTTTGTATTTGGTGCCAGGTTTGCTACCCCTCGTATGGCCCTTGGCCCCATGTGCCACCTCATGTGTTGGTTGTTATCTTGTGGGCTTTGCCGCTTTGCTGTGCTAGCAGACAGGTGGCAGGTGATCTTGGGTCCAGTTTCAGGGGTATAGAGGTCTCAAAATCAAAAAATCCACTGGAAGATCATTTTGTCGGGCAAAATAATGATTTTACAAGGGGTTGAACATGTATTATCATGCCTTGGGGTATGCTACGCGAATGACCTTTGGGGGGGGGGGGTGTATGGTGTCCGCGTCTACACTTGATGTCACAACCTCTCTTCAAGGTGATTTTGATAAACCAAGTGTTCTACATGACACAGGGAACATCGTACTGCCTTGGATGCAACACATGCCACTTACTTGACAGACTAGCGAACACCAACATCCAACCTTGCAATTAAAATTAGAAGGCCCTTGGGGGCAATACAGTGGTGGATATTTCTCAAGGAGGGCGGGGGGGGGGGGGGGTCGCACCAAGCAGCGACATTTGACAGCATCCAGTTCCTACAATTCTAACTCCATTTCATAAGGGGAAATTGGCCCACAGGGAGGGGCTTTGGGAGGGGCGCAAAACACACGTGGCGTGGTGGGTGGCGTTGGTGAGTGGGGGGGGGGGGGGCTCACCAAATTACGGTAGCACTAAAATTGCCCAAAGAAAAATTTCTTTAGTGCCGTCGTCCTCTAGTATTTCCTATGCTTTTGGGTCAAGATATCTCCCCCCAAGGGGCGGGGGGATTGCATGGGGGGGGGGGGGGATTTCAAGAGGGGGGGGGGGGGGCATTATATTGTGCAGATGGTTCTTGTCTTCACAACTGCCCCCCACACCTGGCTTAGGGAAATGTGTTCTTCGCTGGTTGCAGCATGGCATATGCAGCTCCTTTGGTACAGGTGGCAAAGGGAAGTAGACCACCATAAAACGGCCTTAATGCTTTGATGCCCCTACATGTGGAATGGCAGTAGTAGCAACCCCATGGACAACATTTTGGGATTCTCTACTTGACTGGTCTCTCTTCTTCCGCAACTACCCTTGCCATGGAGCCACACCCCGTCTACCTGTTCTACTGTTGC
>OZ038380.1:173528896-173568896 GCA_964036045.1 Eutreptiella sp. 'Long Island Sound 2002'
GGGGGGGAACCGTCACTTGGCCCAAAAAGCATAGAAAATACTAGGCTCCGAAGGCGCCAGAGAAAATTTTTACAAGTCGCCGAAGCTGGTTTACACTGTGATACTATGGTACAGTTTTGTGGTGCAATCCTCCCCCCCCCCCCCGCTCAAGCAATCCCCCCCCCCCCCCCCGCTCAAGCAATTCCCCGCCCCCCCCCCCCCGCTCAGGCAATCCCCCCCCCCCCCCCCGCTCAAGCAATCCCCCCCCCCGCTCAAGCAATCCCCCCCCCCCCCCCCCCCCCGCTCAAGCAATCCCCCCCCCCCCCCGCTTAAGCAATCCCCTGCATGTGCTGCCGTGGTGCGTAGTCCTTGGGATGGGGCCAAGTTGTGTCTGGTCCCAAACCCAAGGTGAGTGCATCTGGTGGGGCACTGAGGTGGATCTTTGTCAGCTGCGCCGAAGCAGTCTAGAGTCGCACCTTTTCCATCTCCTTGACGTTTCAGAAGTTTCAGGATGTAGACTGGGGGGCAGTGGGTTTGCAGCCAGGGCCGCTACTGTTACTTTTGTGGTGGGCCCACAGGAGCCCTTAGACAAGGGCAGTCTGAGGACCGGTGATGACTAATGCATTTGGCCGCAATCCGCGGCCCCGAGGAAAGAGTTTTGGGGGAAAATACGGTGCGGAACCAAACCTCCTGAAACCTCCAGGAGCAACTCCTCTGAACAGGGGACACACAGGGCGCCAACATGCACACAAGGTGGACAAGCAAAAAGCAGTTGCGGAAAATGCGAAAAAAATTGCAGACCCCAACGCCCGCAGCCGCCGGGTGCAGCACATGCCCTGCATCCCTCAAGTGGGGGCCCACGCCTCCTCACAGACACGTGCCCTCCCGCCAGCCATCTCAGTAGCACAGGATTAAATACATGTCAAACAAAGCATTCCAGCCGGAGTTTGTTTACTTGGGTGGCGCCCCATCAACAACACTTTCTTTCACAGCCTGCAGCTTCTCATGAGACATTCTCCGTCCCGACAGTGGAGACGCCTACGAGCCTCTGCAGCGCCCACCAACACCACCCAACCTCCCCTAAATGGGAGTTGGGGGTGAAAGACCAGCTGAAGTTGAAACCAAGGGTCTACGATGGTGGGTGCATTGATTGGACACCCATGCCCCCCCCAAAAATTTTTTTTTGCTGCCTTATACTGTGTTCGCAAACATCCATAGATAGGCATGCAAATTGTTCGGGTGAGCACATCTGGATGCTGCATATGTTTGTGCAGCCTGCCCGTGTATGTGCTCCTTTTGCATTTCTGCTCCTTTAGTCTCTGTATCCTATGCTATTGTATCACATCTTAATGCTCTGTGGGTCTGTTCTGCCAGAAAGGGTGAGGAAATGAACACCAATTTGGCAAAGCTCGCTCAAATTGCGGAAAATTGGGATGAAGAGTCCAAAATGTTCAAAGCACTCGTTCCACCTGAACAAAACACACTGGCCTGCAGCAGCCCCCCAGGGCGCCTCCTTGCCTTGGTGCACTCTCTGCACGCTGGCTGGCGCACATACCCCCCCCCCCCCCTTGCAATCTCCCCCCTTATATCAGGCCGGTGCCCCCCCCAGGGGGAGGGGAACAGTCATGAAGTGACGGTTTGACGCTTCCTGACCACAAATCCCCCCCCCCCTGCGGCTGAGAGAAAAGCGTCTGGAACGCCACTCATAGTAGCGAGGCGTGCTTGCCTCTAAACCTGAGTGCTGTGAGGGATTCCCAAGTGATTTCTTTCCCGGACACGTGGAAGCTTTGCGGGGGGGTGGGGGGTGGCAGAGCTCTGCATAACAACCCGGTGCCAGTCGGGGCGGGGAGTGCCAGGCCTGCAGAGCCCACCCCTTCAAACAGGGGCGAGAGGGTCACCCTCTGAACCGGAGGTTGGTTGACACCGAAGGTGCTTGAGGGGGGGGGGATTGGCCTGCGCAGGAGCAAACTGTGGGCCGTGTGCCACGGAAACATTTTCCCGATCATCGAAGAGTGGGATCCAAACTGCGGGGGTCATGGGCTCACACCTTCACCCGTTGCTGCCGGCAGGGAAATCGCGCTTTACCTCCTACCAGACATTGTGGCCGCAGTGTTGCGGAAATAACAGCAAAGCACGGCCAAAACCAATGCCCTGCAACTGAAAGCTGAGATTTCCTTTGCATCCAAACAGAAACAAGTCTGCTGTGCAGGTGGGCGGTGTTTTGCCCTGTTGACATTTGTTTTTAGATTCCATTTTATTGTCCCCAGGGCAGGCGATTATGTGGGTTGCGGAAATTCACAATTGCCTCTTTGGGCTTTGGCACATCCCTGGAGACATGGATGCATGCAAAAGCACAGACACATGCACATGCACAGACATGGATGGAGCACATTAAAGGATATTCTGAGCAGCAACGGAATCGCCATATTTCAATAAAAACTTCTTAGGGCCTGTTGCCCCATCAACAGCATCCAAATGGCTTCTCAAGTATTTCTCAGGGTCACTGTCCCACAAATGGGACGGAGGCAAGTAGGGACCATAGAGCGGAACGACCTGAAGCCCAGCCTGTGACCTTGCACCTTGGCTCATGTACAAAAGATGTTGTGGCTGATATTCACATCTGTCGAGCTGAGGGTTTCCAAAAATCCTACTTTGTGGTGAAATCTTTGCTGGACCAATGCATGTAGTGGTGGCAAAAATCCGGCTTGCGCCAGTTTGCATTCCACCTAGAGTTGCATACACAACTCAAATTTCTCAGACATTTAGTATTGGAATCCATCAATCACTCAATCATTCGTTCGATCATTGGAAAACATGCCCTCCTTTCGGATGTGCAGAGACCTCATCCTTCCCGTGCTCGATAGATCACAATGCGCAAATCCTCAGAAAAGGTTGAGCCTGGTAGCTATTCCAGAAGCATTAGTTATAAAAAAAAACAGAATCAGCACCGCCAAAGTATTCATGCCCGAATTAGATGACTTTGTGATTACAAAGCCCAACAGTCAGACATATTATGCATACCCCCCCCCCCCCCCTAATGCTCAGAAGTTGGTGTGACCCGACCCCCGTACCTTCTAACCCATGATAAACCCGCCCCCCCATATTTAGTACCCTAGGGTACTAATTTCGGCAGACTGCTCAATAAGGCCGGGGGGGTACTAAATATGGGGGGGTACTAATTTTGGGGGTGGGTACTAATTTTGGGTGCCTGCGATGTTGTAAACCCTGTGTGCCTGCGCTGTTGTCTGTTGAGTCTTTTTGTTGGCTGCATGGAACATTCAGATTCTGAATCCGATTTTGAGCTGCAGGCCGTAGACCCAGGACTTGCTGATTTGTCTGATGAACTTTCTGAGACAACAAGCTTGGGTACACATGGGGTGAAGGGCAGGTTGTCTGTCTCCGCTCTCTGCCTGACTATAAATTTGATCCAGAGGAACATTTTGAGGATGTTTGTGTAACAGGGGCTGATGGAGATAATGCAGCCTCTTCTGCGGCAGTGGCCCATGCTTCTGCTAGTGTTTCCAACACAAAAAGGCAATTGAAATTGACTTCTTTCTTCAAGTGACATTTGCAGCTGTGAGAAGTGTGCTCCAGATTTCTTCATGTTCCGTTTGCGTGGGAGGCTCAAGGGGGGTACTAATTTTGGCAGATTGCTTAATAGGGCCAGGGGGGTACTAAATATGGGGGGGTACTAAATATGGGGGGGGTACTAAATATGGGGGGGGGGGTTTAGTTGTACTGGACAAAACCATAACAAACACTTTTTGATATGTTGTGCCGGGGTTTATTTGCCCTTTCTTTCCTCACAGTCAAACACATGGGCAAGCACCAAATGTTAGAATTTCAGCAGATGCAGCTGCAGTGCGCATGTTTTTTTTTTGCGCATGACGGTAGCCCAATGCTCTTTGCTTTGGAGTTGCCAATGAGGCAGGGCTAAGAAGCCACGTTACTCCTCTTTGCTTTAAAGTCCCTAATATGGAAACAATTCTGCATGTGTGCAGGGAGTCTAGCAGCACAGCCAGTCTGGGTTGCTGCATCATACGAATGAACGCTTTGCTGCCAGATTCCTGTCATCATTGTCTGCCGGTCCAAAAGGAGTTTGTGGTTGCCGGGACTCCCCAGAAATCAGGCAGCGATGCGCGGAACGGGCACCTTGGATGGCTAGGGGCAAGCGACCTGTGAGCAAACCTAACTGGTGAAACAGGGAGCCTCTTGTTCTACTGGCGTGGCGGTTGCCTTCATCGCCTGGCAATCTGTCACGGAAAGCCAAGATGGGGGCAGCTACTGGGAGGTGAGGGGTAAATGCTGCATACAGCTGAGACAACTGTAGGGCTCTTAGGCTGTAGGGCACCTCCTGTGTCACTCTCTACTGCCAGCCACCCCTTTTGTTCCGTGTTCTGTTCGCAACCAATGGAGAATCAACGGGCTGCCTGTGTCGATCTGTTCCAATGGCGCACTATCCTCGACCTGCCCGGCCACGACGCTGGGCCCAAGGCCAATTCATCCTCCGAACACGTTACACCTGAGCCTGGGGACACACCTCCCGTCCTGCCTGGCCCAGTGGTAACCGCCCAAAACCCCGTGGTACCCGCCCAAAACCCCGTGGTACCCGCCCAAAACCCTGTGATACCCAGCCGGGACGCTACATGCTGGCTTCAACGGGGATGTGCGGCCACCGAATGCACTGGAGACATGTACGTGCCAAGCGCAACCATTCGTACTACGTTTGCAATCTGTGCGGTCTGCACTGGCGCCAGGAAAGACCCAACGTGCAGAAAGCTGCTCAATGTGCAGAGGAGCAACGGGGCATGTGAAACATGGCACTGCTTTCTTTATTCGTAATTTACACAGTGCTGCGTGTGGTTATGGTGCCTGTATTCGGATTAAGAAGTTGTATTTGTGTGAGGGTACCCCTCAACCGACAGGGCTTTGGCATTATGATGTGGACACTTAAGGCAATTTTCCTGCGAGCAGAGAATGGGGGTCCATTCACGCTTCCCAGCTTCCCAGCGGCACACCCCTCTACAAAGCTGCACACATCAACCAAATTTCAGCACATTGGCCTCAAATGTGCGTTGAAACGTGCATAGAATGCAGAGGTCGATGTATGCACAGGGGTCAGCGAAACCCTCACTTTGAGTTAAGTTTTATCTTTTGCTCTCGCAAACAATCTTAATTACAAGGTTTGGACAAGGAAGTACTCTTCGAGAATTGTTGTAGTTGGAATTTCTTGCAGTGGGGAAACCGTCACACGCAGCGGGGTAGTAATCAACGGGGGCGGGGGGTACACTGCTTTTGTGCTGGGAAGCCTACAGGCAGTTTCCCACTACATGTCCTGGTTTCAGATTCCGCTTACTGACTGCGTGTGAGGTCTGCTACCACGGTGCTCGTGCAAGGGAACCATAACTGTTGTAAGACGGGGCATCTTAGAAAATCTAAGACGCATGTAAGACACATGTAAGACGCGCGGTCTGGAGTCTGTAGATACAGTCTGCCCCAAGTAGACGCGGTCTGCTAATTGTAGACACTGTCGGCATATTGTAGACGCCAAGTGACAATATTGGGGAAGGGGGCCAAAGGCTCCCTTCCCCAAAAACGCTCCGCTGGCATCGTTTACCTGTGCACATGTAAGACACATGTAAGACCCCTACAAATCTAAGACGTCCTGTCTTACAACACTTCTCAGGGAACACTCGGTGTGTGAAATTTTTGTGGGGCGGGGTGCTCACTGTGCCTCATGTGCGGAATACAGTGCTGCTGCTGCCAAGCCCGCCCCCAAAGCTGCCACAACGCCTCGTTCCAAACCCCCAGCCAAGTGTGCAGCCCAAGCTGCCGCCAAGGCAGCCAAGCCTGCGGCTGCAGAGCCCATTCCAGTGGCCAGCCTGTGCCTCTACCTCTGGTTTTTCTTAGAGCCATCGCTGTGCGCTCCATTTATCTGCACCTCTCCAGCCCTTTGTTCTTCAACCCCGCTTCCTCTACCCAACCTGCCTCTCTGAGGCACTTTCATGGCTTCAGGGTGACCCTCGCTTTGCCAACCCGATCGAGGGCAATGGATGCAGCTCTGCCATTGACCTGGGTCGGCGTTGCATTGTCCTTCGGGGGACGAGCGAGGATTTCTCTGACGTGCATTCATGATTGCGGTCCTTCATGATTATTTCCCCCTCTGGTATGTGCAGGCAAGCGATAGAAACCCCAAGTTTCCCCCAAAACTACAGTTTTGCCACCTGCCTGTACCATCAGTTGCTTGCTTCTGTATTCTGCAGGTGCCGGCGGCAGTGTGCCATGGCACCATCCCCGCAAATGGATGAATCCTGTGTTGTGTTTGTCCACGGCACGGGGTGCAGGGTGGGACACAGGAGCAGGGAGATAACACAGCAAAATCTAACCACGGTGGTGACGCAAGGATCCCAGGTTTCCCCAGAAACCCCAGTTTGGCACCACTGCCTCTGTCGTCTCAACAGTGTGCAGTGCACGGCCGCGCGCTCCCGCCCGTCAAATGGTTGTTCGAATTATACTTGCATGTGTCTCGAGGGCAGCGGAAGACCCAGGGAACCAGCCAAACCCAGTCCATGTCTAAGAATGGAGTGACGACCAACGTCATTTCATCAAACCTCACTGGACAAGTACCACCGCAGGGACCGTTTTTGGTCCACCAGTCGCTGCGGGATTCCTCGTGATCGTGGAATGGGCTGTCAGGGTTACCACACGTGGGCCCGGCAGGGCCTCGCACAAGCAGACCTAGTGCCTGTCCACCGGCCCTTGTGCGTCATATGCGCTAGATGGATTGCCTAGGGAACAGCCTGCAGGCTCCGCCGAGCCCTGGGTATGAAGAGTGCACCGGGGGTGCAGCACACAGCTGTCACACACAGTACATTTTTCTGATACACAGCACGAGACATCCGACCTCACAAAGGACATGTCAAGTGAAACGAGACCTGCAGACCAGGGGGGAAGGGAGGATGGAGTTCAGTATTGATCGGCTGTCCATCACCGTCCAATGCAGTGGAATTCACTTCCATTTCCATGGGTGGATGTATTTCCCCCAACTGGTGTCAAACTGTAAATGCCCCTCTGGGACAAAGCCCTCTGTGCTAAGAGGGCTAAAAAAAGTTCTGCGGGTGTGCACATGTGCGCCGTACATCGTTGTACCTCCACCTTGACGGCATGCAGCCTAAAAAAATGCCCACAATCAGCTCACAAACAAATTTTGCAATCAAATATGGTGACCATCAAGTCCAGACATTTCGAGGCGGTACGTACAGACAATACTATATGGCGAGCCTGCACTCATCAAAGAGTGCACCACGTGGGGTGTGCCGTGAGGTCGAATTTTCTGGTGCGTTGGAGCACCGCAGCATCAGGTGTTGATTCCCAAATGCTATGCACCCAATTTTGTAGGCAAAACAAGCGAGGGTGGGCAAACGGACATACGCTGACCCGCTTGCCACCTTGGTTCGCCTTTGGGTTAGCTCCTAAGTTCAGACAGCAAAAACCACAACTAAACGCAGGAGCTGCGCAGAAACAAATGTCCCATGAAGAAAAAGTGGAGGCGTGGCAGGGCACCTGATCTACTTGGCGTCTGCTCAATAACACAGGCGGGGAGGCTGTGTCAATCAATGCTGCACTGGGTAATAGCACAGATGGGCTCGGGCGTGCGGGGGCTGGGGTCAGGTTCTCCACAGCCATGGACAGCTGGTGTGTACCCTGAGAAGCCACCCAGTGGTACCCCCAAAAAAAAAGACCAAGCAATCATGCTCACTGCACCGCGGTCGAATTGCGCTGTTTTTGCCACAAAATGCTGTTTAACCACCACCCTCAGACAAACGGCAAACCATTGCTGGTCATTGTAGAGGGGGCCGATCGAGTACCCGCCCTCACCCCTGCGCAAGCACTGCCTTGTCTAAGCACGCGGACCCGTCTGACCGTCGTTTTTCCGACCGCTCTTTTAGGTTCCCTGTTATGGGTGCTGCCTTGTCTGAGCACGCAGACCCGTCTGACCGTTGTTTTCCTGACTTTCAGCGTGCTTGCGCAAGGGGGGGGGGTATGCAAGGCCGCTTGTGGTGTGACAAGTTGATGTGCAGCCCCACCCCCTGTTTAAGATACGGTGTGTCCAAGATGCAATAGCAGGTATGTGCGGGTACGTACTGTATTTGTGAGGCCCACTTTATCACCGCCGCAGTTGTCAGATGTGGGCAAAGATGCAGGGTGCAGTGTATCACCCATTTAGCTACGTGTGGTTCCTTACGGCCTTACGGCGGACGACTTGGTCGGACCCCCGATGGGACATCCGAGGGGCCACTGCACAGCGCATGAAGCGCTTGCGGGACGAGAACCCACCTGAGACGCACAAGAAACGGAGGACAGAGGCGCTGGAGGTTCCCAGTGATCTTCAGGATATGGAGATCCCGCTCGAGGACATGGGCGATGTCATTGTCTTGACTGGATTGTAACACCCCCGAGAGGTCCGGGAGGACGGGCATACCCGTGCAAACGGGGCGACAGGGGTGGGGCAAGGCGCAGGACTCGTTCCTCCCGCCACCCCGCCGCAGCCGTCTTGGTGAGGGTACGTCATAACAAACCCATAACCAAAGCATGCCCTGTCACTGACCCATGACCTGCTATGTGTACTCTCAATGGACACTTGGTGGAACTTCGGTCACGAGTTAAAAAAAAAAATAAGGTACGGTGTGTCCAAGATGCGACAGCAGGTATGTGCGGGTACATACTGTATTCGTGAGGCCCACTTTATCACCGCTGCAGTTGTCAGATGTGGGCAAAGATGCAGGGTGCAGTGTATCACCCATTTAGCTACCTGTGGTTCTTCTCCACTACCGCACAAAAAAGTGAATGGCAGGAATAAAGTCGTAAAGTAAGCAAGTAATAAAGTAGGCAGTGGAGCCGGCTGCGTTCAAGTGCCTTGATGATAGTTTCGTGATGCATGCAGGACACGCCGTGTCTAGGGATGCAGGGGGCATATGCGCCGGACCAATTTGGGGCCTGGCTGTATCTGGGACAAGGGAGGCTCAGCGACGTGCGCTGACGGAAGAAGACAGAAGTCAGAAGACTTCCTCCCTGACAAGCTCCCTGCCATCCCCTTCATTTTGGACCAGTGAAATTGTGTGGATGCACATGTGTAGCTCTATATTTTTTTGCGCCCCCCACTGACAGCTCAAGCCCAGTCCACGAAGGAACCAAGCGGTTTGCCTGCCAGGAATGCTGCGGACGATGGGAGTTGTGCGCCAGTGGTGGTGGGGTGCAGGGTGCAGCTTCCGAAGTTCTCTTCAGCACCTTTGGCCCTACATGTATATTTTTTCGCTCGTCTTGCGTGATTCAGAATTCATCCGACTGCGACCAATTGATCCAAAACAGCAGAACTGTTCTCGCTCATGGGGAAATGGTGAACAGGCGTTCATTCCCCACTTGTGTATATTCAAAATTCTCGAAATCAAAAG
Source organism: Eutreptiella sp. 'Long Island Sound 2002' (assembly GCA_964036045.1). NCBI lineage: Eukaryota > Euglenozoa > Euglenophyceae > Eutreptiales > Eutreptiaceae > Eutreptiella > Eutreptiella sp. 'Long Island Sound 2002'. The sequence goes on from OZ038380.1 coordinate 173,538,328, forward strand.
GCCGGGCAGCGTCTCAGGCTGCTGGGCTCGGAGCTCGGGGCTCTCGGACCACCGCTGATCCTGTCCGAAACAGGTGCTGTGAAGCCTGTGACACACACCCTCACACACACACTGTGTCAATGAGTAGTCCTGTTGTCTGCTGCGTGCTTGCCACCGTGCCTACACCCTGCCCCCCCTCCCCGGCAAGCACCACGCGCCGATCTGTGGCGGCGCCTCTGGCGCCGCATTCATGACAATGCACTGAGAGAGTTCCCAGAGCGATTCCGGAGGGTGACGGCCATCGTCGTTCTATGGCCAAGCACCACGCGCCGGCCCACGAGCGCCAGAGCATCAGCAGGGGGGAATTGCGTGGGGTCCTGCACGCTATGCTGGGGCCCCAGGGAGCGTCTGGTGGTGGTATTAAATTCGGAATACGTTTAGCAGGGTATTGCCATCCGGTCAGACAAATAAAGACGTCATGGATGGAAGACGTCTTCGCGGGAAGTGGGCCACAGGGACCTGTGGGAACACATTTCGTGGCCGAGAGAAGACGCAGGAGACTTTTGCAGGGGAGGTGGGTGCCGTCGCACCTCAACGTGGGGGGCGGCCAATGGATTGGCCAAATCAGGGCAGGGAGCTGCATCCAAATAATCTACTGCCGCTCTCCAAGCGCCGGAGGGTAGCTGAGTGGGAGGCACTGGGGCTGGAGCCTATGCCGGACAGTGGGGAGGCCCGACAGGGCTCTGATGGGGGGCGCACCGTGCGCTGTGTGAAAAGTCGGCTGTTTTTAACAACCGGTAGCCACTGGTCCAAGCGTCCTGAATTCTGCACCCTACAGCCCCTGCTGGTGCACCAGGGATTTTTTGTTGGTTGCCACGGGTCCCAGGGTCCTGAATTCTGCACCCCCGATGCTGTTTTGAATGGATCATGCACGCTTCTGTAGGTGGGTGGTTTTCAGGGGTGTTCCCGGGATAAACAACGTAATAATTGGCGCTGTGCGCGCGCTGTGCAAAAACGCCCCCATGCGGATTCAAGGGGGGGCGGATACCGTGAGTGCCTCCAGTCGAGGGTCCGGTGATCTGGACGTGCAGTCCGGCTCAGCCATTGAGGAGCAGTACAGCACGGATGTGAGCAACACCAGGAGGTTGACAGTGTGCGACAGTGACAGTGAGGGTCACAGCGTGGACAGCAGTGGTACGCGTGTGCTGACAGTGGGGGCTTCAGTACGGATGTGAGTGACACGCAAGAGAGAGTGCCGCCCGCGTGGTGCACATGGTGCACCAGGGCACGTGCGTTTGGCCGCATCATGAGCCCTGATGTGCATGTGCGCTGCACATCACCCCCTCACTCCATTCCAAGTCCTGGGGCTATGTTGTCCAGCATGGCATAAAACCGGGATACTTGCATGACGCAGCGTGCGCGGTGCGCGGGCGGCACCCTCAAAGAGATGGCGCAGGTAAGGGCGACAGGGAGCCGAAGCCCTGACCTGCCACCGGAGCTGTGGGAGCGTCAGTGATGATCTCAGGCACTGCAGGACAATCTGTGGAGGCGCCTGATGGCGCCCTGCTGAACTGCACGGACAATGTGTGTCGCGGCTTCGCTGTGTTGAGACATGAAGTAATGTTGAGAATGCCAGAGTGATTCTGGAGGCTGACGACCATCGTCGATCTATGGCCAAGCACCACGCGCCTGGCTGGATCCCTGAGACAATTTGTGCGTGGCTCCGCTGTGTTGATAGATGAAGTATAGGTGGGATTGCCTGACGACCGTCGTCGTTCTATGGCCAAGCACCACACGGATGCTGCCAGAGAGGTTTTGGATGGTCGCGACCATTGCTGATTTATGGCCAAGCATTGCCGTGCACAAGAGCCACCCCCTGGGTCCATGGCACTTTTCAACTCACGATTTGCTTTTCTTTTTTTCCACACAATTGGGTATTCATTGTCATGATTCCGCTCCCCAGAAGGGCCTGAACATTGGACCGGCGGATGTGCAAAAAAAAAAACACACAATTGGGTGTTCATTGTTTTGGTGGATTTAGGGCAACAATTCATGCATGCAGAACGACACTGAGTCCCAGATCCCAAGCCTCCCCCCCCCCCCCCCACGCCCATGTCATGGGATACATGGGATACAGACTCCAACCGCTCAGGGGGGTCAGGTATGTCCAGCGACTGCTCTGAAGATTATCCTGATGTCTGGCCCAAGCAACCGAGGCTGCGGTGAGAACCAGCCTATGAAACATTTGATAGCCCCGAGGGGCGAACTCAAGGCAACATTCAGCACTGGTTCGAGCTGTGACCTATGGCCTGTGACACGGGGGTCATATGGTCATATGGCTGAGTATCCGTTGCTTCATCCCCCCCACGCCCATGTCATTGGCCGCCCACCACCTGGCGACGCGTGGAGCACAGAACAGCACCCTTACAGTGCACCCCTTCTCCACCTGCTCCCGCATGCAGCATTGGCCTCCCATTCCGGCCTTCTGCTCTATAAATACTATAAATACACGCAAAGCCTGGACTACCTCTACCACCAGGCCCTCGCCGAAGCCTCACGCGTCGATGTGGCCTGGAGCTCCCCGGGTTGGGCTGCACGTGAGTTCGCTCACGTTTTCATGGAGTCCCAGGTCCCCAAGGACCCGGTCATCCATGCCTTCTGCCTCCGGGCCCTGCTGTAGGATCGCCACCCCATCACAGTGCATTATTACTGTTGTGACCTCTGCGAGGCCCAGGTAGACACCCTCTGGCCTCACGTCTCCCACCGCTGCCCCGCTATGCTGCAGCGCTGCATGTGGGCCTTCGTCTGCCTGCTCTCCACGGTCCCAGAGGGAGTACCAGGCACGGTGTGCGCACGGTGCGAGTACTCCCTCTCAGAGAGCAAGGTGCACACATATCCAATGGCCTGACCCTTGTGCTTCTGGCGTCCGAAAGGGCACTGGCGGTGCGTCGGCCCCTTGCAGGCGGTCGTCTACTCCCCCTCATGTCTGGTCCTGCAGCTGCCTGACCCCCTCCCCCTGAGCTGTGGTCAGTTCTAGAGCGATTCCGCTATGTGCAGATAGTCCCCGAACCCTGACAGACCTCCTCAAGGTCTTGGACACGTTGGAGCTCCCCGCTTAGCCTCACCCAACGGCAAACCAGCATGTCCAGGAGGGAGTACTATGCGTGGTACGTGTGCAGCTCGTGTATTGGGGTGATTTCGTAGACCTATCCACCTATTCGACACTGAAATGCATGTGTTTCCAAGCTGTAAAGGTACCTGAGGCCCCTTGTAATCCCCCCCCCCCCCCCTTGCAATCCCCTGAGGTGAGGCAAAACATGGACCCCTAAGGCCCATCGGATAGGGAAGATAAGGCCCATCGGATAGGGAAGATAAGGCCCATCGGATAGGGAAGACAAGCCCAAAGCCCATGTTATAGCACTGGACAGCTCTGAACCTTGATCCCGATGGGTCACCTCGAGTACTGTGAAGTGAGCAGGCTACGCCAGCTCATCTTGGTCTGAGCCAAAAAAAAAAGACAAGCCCAAAGCCCATGTTGTTGCCACCCCCATGTTGTTGCCCCCCCCCCCCCCAAACAAGAAACATGGCACCCCAGGTCGCTGCCCCCCCCCCCCCCTTTGGAACTAAGAACCATGGCCAACACTTCAAAACTGCAGCTGTGCTCTCCTGTTCTTTCTCTGCAAGTGCCCTCTGTCAGAGTTGATTTCCCCTGTTATTCAGACACAAATGTATGCCACAGGCACTTGTGTTTGGTACCACTCTCGCAGCAAGGGTGGCCCGCTGTCCCTTTTTTTTTTGTACCTTACACGTGACATTTGCAACCATGACCAGATTCCTGAACAATTGAAGGTGCCTGTCAAGTCCCAGCCAAAGCCAGCCACCAAAAGGGTCGGAAACCGAGCTGCACAGCCTACCTCGTCATCCGATCCTCAGCCTATCCCTGAACTGCCCACCGAGCATGTCCAGGAGTTCAAGGTTGTTGGAGTTGTAAGAAGAAGTTTCACACAGTGCCTGTGGAAAGGGCACACGCACAAAAGTAACATCATGTTTCAATGTGATTCACACTGCCGGTGTTGTGCAGCACAGTACAACCAACCGTTTCCGGGAGAAATGTCAAAGTGACATTCCCCCCCTGAGGGAGGACAGCCAAGGAGCACCACTCGTCTGTTGACCACGTGGTTGGGCGGTCAGGGTTCCACGCCTTCTTCAGTGCGGACTGTGCATGTGCGGTATGTGGGCCACACGGCCTGCCACGCAGCGTGCTGTGCACGTTGTGCAGGCAGTAAGCCGCTTCCTTCCCCTGTTGGGGCGTGGGCCTGCCTGGGGAGTGGCTCGTGGTGACCGTGGCGGCCTGCCCAGATTGGCCTCAGAGTACCGCTGCTCCCTACCACCTGAAGCAGAGCACCTTGGGAACAAGGAGCAGGCACGAAGAGGGCCGCCGTCAATGGAAATTGGCTGAGGCGTCCCACAGCAGGACGTGGTCTCTGATGGCCAGTGCGTTCTGAAGTTGCGCAAGCAACTGAAGTTTTGCCGTAGGAAGGGGGGTGGGTCAGTGGCAGTGGCAGTGACAGCCCCCCCCCCCCCCCAGTACCCTGCCTCTCCTGTCCAGTTCATGTCCCTTGTGAGCATCACGCTTGCAAGGGCAGGCACTACTTTGCAGCGCTGCCAGCACGGCCATCCTATGGCCCAATCACGGGTAACGACCCCAGATGCAAAAGCAAGTGATTTCTGTTGTCTTGACTGGCTGCTTGTCATGTCTCAGGGTAGGGATCAGTGGCCAGGTTCGGGGCTAGGGACAGGACTAGGGACAGGGCGTGCGAAGCAAAACATGTCTCGCCCGACAGCGGAGCGGAGGGCGAGCACTGAGGGTGTATGGGAGAGGATCAGGAGCAAGGAGAAAGGAGGAGGGTCTGGGTGTCTGCCGCACGAGGGTCTGGCTGGACCAGGATGGTTGTGGGGGATTACCGTGCGAATCCTAACGATTTGCGAAAATATTTAATTCCCGGCGCAGGGTGTTGTTGTCAGCGAAAAAAATAAAATGCAAAAAAATATTAATTTTTGGCGTCATGCCTTACGCAAAAATGGGTTCCGCAAAAAAAAAATAGCAAAAAATATAATACTTTTTGCCCATTTTGGATGCCGTCGCAATTTTTTTGCTTGTTGTTAATTCAAAAGTCTGAGTTTCTTGCGTCTTGTTGAGATGCATGGCCTAAGAGGCATACCCTGATGGTTACAGGTACCACTACCGGGAATCTGAGGGAACGTTTCGTTAAACGCCCCGGACAGACCAGCATGTATAACCGTTATGGACCGTAGCGTGGCCATGATTCCGCCCCCCGCAAGGGGCCGTACTGAGGACTGGCGGAGGACCCAAAAAAAAAAATCTTTTGCCTTATTATTAATTCAAAACACCCAACACAAAAATTAGGATTTCGCGAATCTTTAGGATTCGCACTGTATTTGCACCGCACACACACACACACCGTGCATGCACCGCGCAACGTGTTGGGACAAACTGTGTGGTCATTCCTTGGTTCCCTAGTTACTCCATTCTCACATATTGCCCACACTCGGAGGCGGAGATGACGGTGGCCGGCATTTTATCACCATTTGATCAGGTGTAAGTGACAGTGATGCCCGCAAGAAGCCATAAAAGAGACATGGGTGAAACTCGAATTGGACGCAGTGCAGTATGTGCAATGGTGATACCTTATGTTCCCCTAGTAACCTGCCCCCCCAAAAGTCGTGACGGCTCCCCCCCAGGGGGGCAGTCACAAAGTGACGGTTCCCCCCCCTTGGGGGGGGGGGATTGCACCACCAAACCATATGTCTCACGGCTCCGTGGCTGTTGTGCACACCTCGCCACTGAAATTGGTGGATATCAAATCGCCCCTTAAGCAAAATAATCTTGCATGCCGATCCTTTGACACTGTGGAGCCAGAAATCGGCGCAAAACAAAGGACAACATGGTTGGTTTTAGGTACCCACCCCCCTGTATAAGCTACGCCCTTGTCCAAGCTACAATAGGCGCTTCGCTGGACAGATGGGACAATGTGTGCCGCGGCTCCGCCGCGTGATACTTGCTGATTGAGGGCATAGGTCTGTCGGTGGGGACCTATTGCTGAACTTTCCACTGTTCTATGGCCAAGCTACAATAGGCGTAGGGACCGTAATAATTGTGTACGTAATTAAATTACGCACAAAATGTAGTGCTACCACATAAGGCATGGGTTTGTGGTCACATTTGCCAATTTCAGCACATGTGGCCCCCTGCTGGTGCACCAGGAATTTTCTTTTTTTTAGTCTGATGCATCCCATAAGTCCTGAATTGCCAATTTCAGCGCACTGCGCACGTGTGTGTCGGCAGTTGTATGTGTTGTGCGCAAGCCGCGCCCTTGTCCAAGCTACAGTAGGTAGCCGCCATGCCTGTGAATGCACTGAATGAGAGGGCATAGGTCTCTCGGTGGGGACCTATCGCTGAACTTTCCACTGTTTATGGCCAAGCTACAGTAGGCGTAGGGACCGTAATCATTGTGTACATTGGCGCAGCTGAGACAAGGGGGGGGGGTAAAAAGCCCCATGATGCTTTAGCACATGGTGCAGCCCGCCGTTCAGAGTGAGTGTGCATGTTCTGGCTGGGGACTGGTCTGCCAGAACCAATTCTTTCGTTGCAGCTGGGTAGTGGTGCCAATATCAACGCCAAGATAATGCACTGTTCGGTGGAAGTGCAAATTCACAAATTTGGATTTACAAGCTGTACAAGTAGGGAGCATGTTGGGTAGTTTTAATGCCTGGTGTGTACCGAGCACACTATATCTGCACACCCCTCTCGCAAGCAATCACTGAGCTGCAGGCGACTCACTGCTGGAAAACTCGTCTCTGCACTGTACACGCGGCATAGAGGAGTCTGATTTTCTCTGCCGGATTCCGGGAGAAAAAGGGACGGGTGGGCGGGGGCCTGACTGTCTGTGGTCCAAATTAAAATAAGAGACTGTTGAGAGGGGGAGAGGGTCCTTGAGGGGGCGCTGAGAAAGGCAGATGGCCGTGGTTGGCAAAGCCGGATGTACAGACCGCGTTTTGGTCACTTGTGCTCCTGGAGCGGTGGAGAAATGTGTTCTGGCTCGAGACGGTGGATGGAAGAAGGTACAAGTAAAGCAGGGTTCACTTTGGAAGGGAAGACGCACCTCTACTTTGCCAGATCGTGCTGCAGGGAATCGTCCACAATGCAATAAAGGGGATGTCGATAAAGGCGTGGGTGTGCATCAATAATATATTAATATCCGGGGAATGCCATGCACGCAGTGCGCACGCAGTGCGCACGCAGTGCCCACGCAGTGCGCACGCAGTGCAAAGTTTTGTATGTCGGTAACTACGTGAACCCTAGTTTTGGCCCTTTTGCGGAGGTTTGTTGTTCAATAGTAGGATTTTTTAAGCTTCTTATGCATTCAGGATAAGACAAATTTGCATTGTCATTCATTATCACCTATTTTCACCCCTTTGTACCCATTTTCACCCCCCCCCCCCTTTTTTGCATGTTCCTTGTTGTAGATGGATGGTGGATTATGTGGACTCCCACATGCTGACCTTGACCCCAAAGATGTGGCTTGGTGGATTGATCAGTGCTCCGTTAGGCGCTCCAAGGAGCCTTGGGAAGTATATTCACAACTCCATAAACATGTCAACCTCATTGGTGTTGATTGTGTTATAGCGGAGGAATTCTGCATGAAGTATGGCGCGGAAGGTTTGTTGTCCCAGGAGGACCTTCCAATACCTTTGTTTTCTTCGGCAAATTCCAAGTTGGGACAACTGTGCCTATATGTCTCGCTCAAATTGTTCGGATGATGTGTATATGTGATGTACTCTTAAATCCCAAGTACACAGGCCATGTTTATAAGGTAACGGTGGCCGTGGACAACCTTGGGAATATAGTATGGATATGTGATCTTATGCCGAGAAAGTCGGCAGATGTTACGATTTGGGATCAACGTGGTCCTTCGCGAATGCACGGACAGTTCTTTGATGTATGAAGTAGGTAATCACGATGGCGCTTACAAGGGTTACGGTGGTTGCAACTGCATAGTGGTACTCTACAACACTAAATGAGATGTTCACAGGTACATCAAAGTACCGGGTTGGTAGTGGTTCAATGTGTGTCCTGTTGGCTTTGTTGCTTTGCAGTGTCATACAGAGGTGGCATGGGGTGGGTTTCACTGCAATGTGCACGCAGTGCGCACGCAGTGCACACGCAGTGCGCACGCAGTGCAAACACTTTGCCCCGGATGACCCAAAAGGTCGACAGAAGCGGCCGTGGCTGCGATTGTGCATAGGTTGCAGGCAGCTGGCTGGCTTCTTCGTCGGTGCCAACAGTGCTAACAGTGAACCGGACCCGGTCCAACGGCTGCAGTTTATTGGGAAAACCTTTTTTTTGGCTCAGACTCATGTGTGCCTCATAAGTGGTTCAAGTGGTTCAACACATTCAGCACAAAAGGTTTCTTTATATTCACACACCAAAAGATAGAAATTCCACCCTCCTACTGTGGTTGAGGATGAGTGATGATGTCTCACATGTCGCCACATGTACCACCATGGGCGACTTTTTAGTAATACCATGGTTGTGTGTGACTGTGTGAGAGTGTATCTATGTCCCCCTGAAACCCGCCGAACTGTTGTGATTGCTGTTCAGCTTGTCTTTTTTTTTATGGTCATGCGGCGCAAAGAGCGAAGCACGAATGGTACTGTAAATCCCAAGCCCCAGGCACATGCATCAAACAAAAGTGCAACCACATCCAACAGTTGCGTGGGCAACTCTGCACCAGGTGTGTCACTGCTGTGCTTGCCTGGAGGTTCATGTTTGCTTTGAGTGCATGCAGACCACTCTGTCCCGTGCATCGTGAACCTTTTGAACCTCCATTTGTTAACACCCCTCTATCTACCTCCCCAACCACCTCCACATTATTGCTCCGCCCGTTGAGGTCGGAGGAACACTGGGAGATTGTCACGCTTTCCCCTTCGGGAAGATGAGGTCATGGGCGATAGTTGGCATGGATGCACGCCCAACCCCCCCTCCCCCCCTGATCAGGCCGTCAGGGGAGGACGCCATGGGCAGAAGTTGCATTCTGGATTCCCCCCCAGGCAGGGGGATGCCCGCTTGTCATAGCAGAAGGTTCAAGGGCGAGAGGCCAATAGGCGCCGCCGCAGGCTAACAGAGCCAACCACCAACGCCTTGTGCCAACCCCCCCCCCCCCGGCACACTGGTCTAAGAAACATTCAATACCCTGCGGGCGAACTCAAGGCAACATTCAGAACTGGTTTGGAAGTGCCGCAGTGCAGCAACACATTGATGGGCGGTGACCGGTCGCCTGTGACACGGGGGCGTTCGGTAGCCAAATATCCGTTGCTTCATGGCCCCCGCACACTGGTCCGCCCTCGAGAAATGTCCTAAAACAACACTTCCAAATGCCTTCTGGTTTGAAGGAATCTGATGAACTGCTGGACATTGCAGCACATGCATACCCTCCCCCCCCCCCCTTGTCCTTCCCCACCCCTTGTCCTTCCCCACGGGGGGGGGTGGGGGACCGTCTTCCCTGGGGTCAGGAAGGACAAAGGGGGGGCTACCACGATGTGCATGTGTGGACCGTTTTGTGACCGCTGCCCCCATGCATGCTCAAGCGAGTTTCAGTCTGGCGTGGGGCTTCAGGAAGAGCACGAGCTCCCATCTGAAATCCCCTGACATCAGGTTACTGAGGGAAGCCCGGGCCTCCCCACAGGCCCTTCCTCTTCGGAGGATGAAACAGACTAGGGAGGCTCTGACACTGCGTCCACAATTTCCTGGGGTGCTAGTTCTGACGGCTTCAGTACGGATGTCAGCGGCATGCGATTGTCCTAAAGTGTTGTCTTTTTCGCTACGATTTGTTCCTATGTTTTATTCCATGACATTGGTTTTTCGACAAATGCTTTTGCCACAGCCACATCCAACACTGGCATGCGCACCAGGTTACACTGCCCAGCCAAACAACCAGCTTCACTACAACATGAAGTGGGAGTGGTCGCCCTCTAAGGGAATGCCGTGCACGCAGTGCAAAGTTTTGGATGTCGCCATCTACTAAGGGCTCTATTCAGCAGAGAATGGTGCAAAATGCATTCGGTCCTGTGCACAAGAGTCTCCACACTACATGTCTCAAAACCACCCACGGAGGGCTTATTTTGGCCACTGGACGGTCAAGAGGTCACACCAAAGATTGGATTGTACCTTTGGAAAACGGACCCTCCCCATCTCAGCCTTTGCGTGCGCAGTATGCACGCAGTGCACACGCAGTGCAAGAACTTCCCCTAAGGCCAGAGGAGTGCCGAGGCTGACCTCACGATTTCGTGTTTGCGCCAGGTTCACACGACTTTGTCCTACATTTGCATGAATGGTCGTTGGTCTACAATATGTTGTGCATCCCCAAACGCTGGGTACAGCCCACTGTACATAGCAGATGGTGGATTTATGCTCTTTGCGGAGGGCACTTCCTATTGGACTAATGGCTGAAAGGGCCTGTTGCGGGGGCATTCGGCCGATCGGAACTGGCCATTGCTCTCTCTCCACAGGCCCTTGTCATGAGAAGTGATCTGACGCCAACAGCATGCTCCAGCGTGTGCTTGCAGGCCAGTCAACAATGAAACAAACCAAGAGTCCATGAATGGCGAGTGGCAGAGACAATGCACCACCAAAGCATCGGCCATCTACAGCCCAGAGGAAGATGCCTCCACAAAACACAACTCAGTGCATTAAACTGGAGGCACCAACTGGCAAACCTAGTCCACTTTGAATCTAACCCACGTTCGCCTCCACATGCCTTTGCAAAAAACGCTTCAAGCCACCCCCCCCCCCCAACCCGCACCCACACACCCGTGGCAGAGTGCTTGCACTCAACACTGAAGATTATTGCCATGTGGATCTCTAATGTTTTGGTGCCATGACTTGCCACCGATGGAGAAACAGAAACGGTAGGCGAAGACAGTGGGTTGGTGGATCTTGGTGAATGGTGAGATATCGATTGGCGCCGCCAATGCCAGGAGAGCAGCAACATCTGAGGCTTTCTCACCCCCCCCCCCCCCCCAACACACACACCCAAGGCAGCCTTTGGCACTGGGACAGAGCGGCTCACGTTGCTGATGGAGACAGTTGCTGAGGGAGACAGGTAATTGAATTGTTCATGGCCCTCTCCACTGGCCAAAACAAACTCTCATCCTGCTATCCTGGTGCCCTCCGCTGCAGCCGGAGAAGAGGATACTGATGGGGACATCTGGGATCAGCTGCTAGCAAAGTCTCTGCACAATACTACCCCAGCCCCGCAGACGCCGCGGCCCAAGAACAAGTACCATCCTCATAAGGAGTACAAGGAGTACAAGGAACACAAACACCACAAATACCGGAGGTGTGTCTGTGTGTTTGACCCGAAACGGGTTCGCAGTGCTGGGCCTTGGGCGACTGCTTCATTGATTTTGGTGAAAGGGTGAAGTGGACCTTGCCCATGCCGCGGAACTGCCAGGGTGTACCAATGTTGGAGTCCACAATCACTGGTAAACCACTGTTCTGTGCTTCGGAGGCCCCATCTCAGGCGTGAGATCTCATGCGTGAGACGGGGTGCGTGAGGGGTGAGAGTCCCAGAGCAGCCCTGCGGATCGGCATCTTCAAGCCAGGCGTGGCCGTTGCATGCAGCCATGGCCACACAGCAGCAAGCGGATTGGTGAGGTACCATGGCTTCCAAAATCTTGACACGATATGCCACCGCTTTGGCAAGAAGTTCAATTCGGCTGATCACCGGCATTAAATTTCAATTGAGAGATCTCCCGTGTGCACGTGTTTGCCCAACCAGAGAACATCCTCACAAGGGTCAAGCACGCTCTTACAATATACGGTTGTGAATTCCTTTCTGAAGAGAGCCAATGCATGTGACCTTTCAAGCCACGGTGCATGTTCGTCTATGACCAAGTCATCCGAGTAGTGGTCAAGCTCGGGCACCCGCCGCAACTGCTTCTGGAGAGGTGGCGACATAGCATTGATGGCCCGCCTTTGGTGCACCCCTACCGCTTCTTGACATTTTTTTGGGGGGCTGGGGGCTTCGAGCCGAAACGGAGACCGACCCGAAAAATGGTCCAATCGCCCAATCTTAACAAGAAATTTGACCCCCAACATCCACGGCTCAAAATGATACCCACTTCGCGCTGGTCATTTTGACTCATGTATGTTGCCCCCTGCCACCGGCCGGAACCCCCCCCCCCCCCCGCCGAGTTTTTCATTCAGGGAGGACAGGGAGCAGCACATGGGCCTGTGGAACAATCGATGGCCAGTCGAACATGCATGGAACTGAGAAGGCGATGAAGGCAGGCGCGGCTGGAGCTTAGTGGCGGGTCCACACCTGACCAATGGCACGAGGGGGTCTAATATGCGCCTAATGCACGCCCAGGGGGCGCACAATGGGCGCCTAACGGGCGCCTGATGGGCCGTCAGGTTTCAGCTTGATTCTGATGCTGTGCCCGATTCCCGCCCATTTCTCACCCCCTGCCACATGGTGGTGAGAAGCCAATAGGCACCACCGCCTACGGAGGGAAAGGGTCCAAGGGAAGGGCAGCGATTGGCGATCGGCCAGTAGGCACCGCCCGCTGCAGACGAGATCATCACACCATGGCGTCATGCCAAAACCCCCCCTGCCACATCGTGTACTGAGTAGTGAAAGCAGGGGCTGGGCTCACAGCATGTGCCACCTGTCCCAGTGCCCCCCCAGGGGCATGGGTTCCTCCCCCCCTACTCCGCCACCATCCACCACCCGACCGCAGCCGTAACCTCCAGGTCTGCCCCCCAGAGTGCCAGCCTTTGAGCAGGGACCTGCAGGGCAGGACGAGGCAACATGTGTACGTAGAATGCAGGCCAGAGGTTGTGGCTGACAGAACACGGCCAGCGGAAGAACATGGACCCAGAATGAAAGCTGAGCGTTTGTCTCGGCGGTGAGAACTGCCGAACATCGCTGCATATGCCATCCAGGACGTGCATGTGTGGAGCGCTCTTTGCCCCGCGTGCGGCCCCGTGCCCCCTCCCGCCGCCCAAGTTCCGCACGCCGTAGCTCTCAGACCATGGCATAGGGCGATGGACCAGGGCCTCGTGCTCGTGGCTGGTCTCGCCCTCCTCCTGCTCCTGCCCCTGTTCTACTTCGTCTTCCTCTCGTTCTGGAGCTGCGAGCACGTGCGCTGCCAGTACCGCCTGCTGGCGCGCCTGCAGCTCTGCGGCAGCAAGATCGACGCGCTGCCCACGCAGCCCGGCGCCGGCGACGACGAGCACACGGCCGCGCTCCTGCACGACCAGGGCTTCCTGGACGTGGTGGGCCCCGCGCGGCGCGGGGAGCGGGCCGTGCGCCACATCCTGCTGCCGACCCTCCGGAGCTGCCTCGAGTGGTACCTGCTGCTGTTCGGCATGTACACGGGGATGGCCCTTTTGTGGTACTGGAGCGGCTGGCGCCACAAGCCCAAGAACATGGCCGGGCGGTTCGCGGACATCGAGTGCGTGTTCCTGCACGGGATGACGCTGATGCTGTTCGGCGTCGAGCAGCGGCTGTCCGACCCCGCGCAGCGCCGGCTCTTCATCGGCCTCATCCTGTACAATTTGGGGGTGTACAGCCTCGTCTACGAGGCCGCGCCGAACCTCACGCTCACGGCGGAGTCGATGGACGCGTTCGGGCTCCAGATGGCGGCGGTGCTGGGGGTGGCGGCCGCGGTGATCCTGCTGGTGCTGAGCCACCACGCGCTGATCGTGTGGCACCAGCCCGCCACGTTCCAGTGGCTGTACTACGGCGTGCTGGTGCTGGGCCTGGCGTTCGTGGGCGTGGGGATTGCGCACGCGCAGATGCACCTGCACCACTACTGGTGGGGCTGGCTGCTGGCGCACTTCCCCGTGTTCGACACGAAGGCCTCGCTGGCCGCGCAGGCGTGCTGCATCGCCTTCTTCCTGCACGGGCTGTCGCTGTTTGGGTGCGCGCGGCTGTTCAACGACACGCACTGCCCCTAGACCCCGCTACGCGCGAGGGGGCTTTGCGATTGCCTTGTCTGGTCTCTGTCGCCGGTAGCGTCGAGGGGCGTCGCACGTGCGGGCGGGGGTCTGACGCGTGCGCCGTACGAATGGGCCGGTGGCACAGCGCCCGTGCACCCCCTGTTCCCAGCACCACCCGAAGATGAACACTTCGGATGGAAACTTGACGGGCGGGGGGCACGGGAGGCCCGAACTCGCACAAAAATCCCGAGTTCGGAACGGCGGATGCCAACGGTCTCAGCACTATTCAGGAACACCACTGGGCACCTCATCGGGTTGGGCCTTTCCTCCTGTGGCCTGAATGAGGGGTGCTTGTGGGGGGATGTGCCGAGGAGAAAGCAAAAGAGGCATCTGCAAGCGATGCAGTGTCATGCAGGGGGCTGCACTGAAGGAAAGCCGTGACCGCCAACACGATTTAATGAAAATGGATTGCGTTTCCCGGTGCTGATTGGTGCGATTGTTTTGTAGTTGAGCCACTCCATCGCCATCAATGATTTGTGGGTTTTCAATGCTCGTTTTGGGAGTTGTACTGCTCATATGCGTGTGCAAGGGCATGGGGACAATTGGCTTGCGCGCGCGCGGGGGGGGGGGGTCATTCGAGCCCCCCAAAAAGGAGGGGGGGGGTCTGGGAAAGGGGCTCCCGTGACAGGCCAGTCCCAAGAGGCCAGTCTAAAACCTCTGATGATGACTCACCAACTGCGCCGCGAAGCGGCCTGGAAGATTTTTTTTCCAAAGAAAATTTCTCGCATGATACATACCCTAAAATGATCAGCGCATCGTGGGCGTCATTTTGAGTCATATATGCTGTGGTACCTCAGGACCCCCCCCCCCCCCCCCCCGCAACCTCCCCTGTCAGCCCGTTGGGGGTCGCCGTCAGCCCGTCAGGGGTCCCCGTCATGGGAGCCCAGAAGGGGGGGGGGGTCCGGGAAAGGGGATCGAACGAACCCCCCCCCCCCGTGCGCAAGCCAATTTTCCCCTGCCCAAGCCTGCATGGTGTGGGGGGCTAGGCATACTTCTGCCAATGTCAGCCCCTGCGCCCATCCTTGCAGTGCTCAATCTGTCCTTAGTAGATGCGAACAGATGACGGCAGCATGGAAAGGGGGGTTTGTCAGGCCACCAACGCTAAGTGATAGCGGATGGAGTGGCACACGTTGCGGGAAAATGTTGAAGGGTGAGACATGCACTTCACACCAGTTCACATGCAGGATCTGAACACCTCCACGTAGCCGCATTTGGGCACTTTGTAACTCCACATCGCACTCCACACAAACTCCGTGTGGCATTCCCCCACCTTCTGCGCACGACCCTCGCGGCCAGTCGTGGGCCCCCTGTTCCCAGCACCACCCGAAGATGAACACTTCGGATGGAAACTTGACGGGCGGGGGGCACGGAAGGCCCGAACCTGCACAAAAATCCCGAGTTCGGAACGGCGGATGCCAACAGTCTCAGCACTGTGCAGGAGCACCACCGGGCACCTCATCGGGTTGGGCCTTTCCTCCTGTGGCCTGAATCAAGTGCTTGTGGGGGGATTGCCTGCCTCACAATTAAAAAAACACGCAGCGTCTCTCTCTCCCTTCCTCCTAGTGCCACCCCCAGGGTGAGTAGTGCTCTGTAGAGTTGTCTAGTGCCACCCATAGGCGGAGTAGTGCTGTGTAGAGTTGCGCGCGCCTACCTTTCACCAATGGGAGTGGTCTAGTGCCACCCCCCAGGGTGTGTAGTGCTGTGTAGAGTTGCGCGCGCCTACCTTTCACCAATGGGAGTGGTCTAGTGCCACCCCCAGGGTGTGTAGTGTTGTGTAGAGTTGCGCGCGCCCTCGCTCTCTCTCTCCCCACAAAAGCTTCCCCCTGGAAGCCTTCATCAGGTGAGGAATGGTGTCCTTGCCCACCCTACGCCCCACATTAGAGGAGAGGGAGGACTTCAGCACCGCCCCCTCATCACAAGTCGGTATTGTGATACCACTAATGGTGTCCTGGGCCGCCTTCTCTGCATGCCTTTTGATGGGCCTTTGTCAGCCTGGCTCGGGGAGTGCCCTTGCGAGAACGAAGCCGGATAATCCGCAACCGACCACTCCTCTGGCTACTTTTCTGGCCGCTCTTGCTTCATACCTCGCCTCAACGTGTCCACGAAGTCGACCTCACGGAATACTTGCACTGCCTGAACAGCTGCAACGGCAGGCACTTCCCAAAGGATCGCCATAATCGTTGGCTGCGAAGGCGTGGGATGGGGGGACCCGCGAATTCCATGGATTTGGTCGTGGAGCGCTCCTGCCTTGGGGCACTGTTAGGTGCCTGACTGCAGAACACGGAAGCAGCTGAAAGCTGCGTCTCCTGCCCCCGCTCCTGTGTAGATGGTGTGCGGATAGTGCACGGGCATTGTGCAGGTCTTACTCAGGATGGCAGGTGGGTTGTGTGTGAATTGGGTGTGCAAAGTGCATGTGCATCATCGGAGTGGTGTGTTGACACCTTGTGGACGCCGTGTGGTTAGTGCGTCGACAGGATGTGACTGGCGCGGTCCCACTGGGTGGATGGAGGGTGCAACCACATGTCCTTCCCAGGGTCCAAGTACCCGCCTCGTTGCTTGAGGGTTGCTTGAGATATTTTCGCTTTCCACACTTACAGTCTTTGAATTTACTTCGGTAATGGTATTTCTATTTGTAAGGCATTTATGTAACTTGGCCTACACATGATACACTTGGAAAGACAGTTTCCAAAAAAAAAAACCCACTGGTCGAAGGAAGACAATCAAACAAAATACGACACCTGAAGCTCATGAGATTAGCAAGACAGGGCAAAACGAACCATATGACAAGCCAGAAAATATCAGGTGCAAGTTTTAAAGCCCACTCTTATCATTTACGGCGATGCCTCATGCCTAACCGAACAAAGCTTATTGTGGCATTCGTCTGGTATTGAGCTGAACAGGGCCAAACTTCTACAGCTTCAAACCCCGCTTGGAATGGCATACCATCCAAGGGATCCACACCGTGCATCCACACAGTGCATCACATCCCACGACGTCACATCACACGTCACATCATAGGTCACATCACATCACATCCCATCACATCACATCACATCACATCACATCACATCACATCACATCACATCACATCACATCACATCACATCACATCACATCACATCACATCACATCACATCACATCACATCACATCACATCACATCACATCACATCACATCACATCACATTGCATCACGTAGCATGGATGTAGTATCATATCAGACATAAGATAGGTGCTCACAGAGGACTGGGTTGTTTGGTGCTGGGGCCTTGGACCCGGCATTGATTGCACGGTCACCATGCAAAAAAGCTTGTGTTGCAGCTGCGCCTCGGCCCATGCATAGTGGCCTCAATGGGCAAACCAAACCTTTGCCTTACTCCTTGGTCCACATGCTAGTTGGTCTAGGGAAACCTGAACATTCATCCATTTTATATATTGGCTGCAGGTGATCATGTGACTCTTGCTTCCTTTGTCTGTTACATTTACCATTCCAGGGTTGCTTAATCTGAATTTCCTCCATTTTCCTGGTCTATGCCCCCTTCGGGAGGCGTGACTATCTAGCAGGCAGCATCCCCTAAAGTATCATTCGAAGATGATAGTGTTCCCTCTCTCTGCGAGGGATCGGCCTGCCTTAGACAGCACAATGTGATTCTGATCCTAGCACTCATATGCACCGGACACACAGCCCCAAGGCTCTTAGCGTAGGTCTCCTGCAGGTTCTGTACACTGGAAAGAAAAAAATGTACCATCAATGGCACCCAGTAGTTTCTCGGGCTGTTGGCCATGCTGCTATGCTTGGATTTTCCGTAGGGACTTGCTTTTCATTTTGCAGCTCAGCCCATGCCAGCGAGGGTGCTGACCGTGTGGCGCGTGCGGTTCAGCGTGCAGTGGAACGTCCGCCCAGTGCAAACGCCAATTATGTTAGCACTAAATGTTGCTCAAAAGTGGACAGTGGGCACTGAATGCAACAGTTTGGTGATGCTATTTGTGCGTATGGTAAGACACTCTTTGGGGGCATTATTGGGGGGAATTGAGCATAATGGATGCAGGTGCATGCACTAAACCTTCCCATTTTTATGTATTGTCTCCATGTGTTTCAACACCTCACATGTCCATGAATGCGGAACTGTTGGCACCATGCACTAGAGTCTTCTATCTTTGAGGCACTTCGAAGGACTGTGTGCCCGCCACCATTGTGGGCCCATCATCAAAGCTGGACTTTGTGGCAATCCAATGTCAATGGCCCACTGGACTGCTTGATGTTCCCCATCACATGTGCTAAGGCTCAGCCCAGCGATTCTGATGGCACCATGGCTCTTGGTGCTGCAACGCAGTGCCAGCCTGGGTGCCCCTAGTTTTTTGCACTAAAACGTTGCGTCCTCTGGCACGTGCGGTGTGCATGCGGTGCGATTTCAGCACCCTCAGCAGAGCTTGTGTTCTGTTGGTGTTAGGCATGCTGCTAGCATCCTTCATTCCTTGGTACAGGTGCCAACACGTTCCTGGTTCCCCCTCTTTTGTCCTTGTCCTATGTACCCAGTAGTGGGCCCCTGCTTTCTGTTTGGCTGGGGCCAAGGACACTGGTGCGAATACGAAGCGTTTCCACTCATAGGAGGAAGGGTGTCCTGGGTTCCACGGCTTCTAGAATCAAAACCAGTGCTTGATCCCTGAATTGAAAATTTGTGCAGCCCAGCCCTGGCCCATGCCATTGACCTGACCCGACTAGCCCCACATGCTACCTCAACTAACAGCATGCCTCCACCCTGTCCCAATACTTCTCCAACCCTCGCAAATGACTGCATTGCTGCCAACTGGTGTTTAAAGTCCTCTACTTTCCCAAAATTGTCCAGAGCGGGGCTAGAATCAATGACTCGTTGAATCTTTGAATGACTGAACCTGAGCCATGTGCGGTGGTTGGGCACAGTACTGCCAGCTTATTAGTGCAAGTAGGTCAGACTTCACGCCGTGGCACTGCGTGGCAACTGCTGCCCTCCATCGTGTTTTGTGTGAGAGGATTGCAATGCAATGGATAAAAGGGGCCACATGTCAGAGATTGTGGGAGTATGGCCTTTGGGGGAGCACCTGACGCGGCGCGCGCTAGCACAGAGATTTAGCCGTCTAGCCCGACCAAGCCCCCGTAGTTTAGCTGGTAGCCAGGCAGGACACACAGTACTTAGCTCCACTAGTAGGACAAGGTGAACACAAGAAGGAGGAAATATGGGTTCCCTCACCAACCATGCAATTCAGAGAATTCAGAAATCATCTTGTCCACCAAACCACATCTTACACAGGAATAGATGTGGTTGGTTACAAAGCAAACAGAACCTGAAAGAGGGTCAGACGCTCCCCTTTCAAGATTCGACAATCCAGCAGGATACCGGGTTACGTGGACCCCAAACCACGGAGTAGTTGATTATACTGCCCTGTTGACTGTGGGAAGGAGGGGCATTTACAAAAGTCCTGTGGTCAATGGAGTTGCTCTCCTTAGGTGCCATCTTGGGGGCTAAGGATCAGGGCGTTCCAGGTGTAATCGCTGCAAAAGTAGCGCGCTGTGCAAGTACTCCCCCTTTAACATAGATTTATGTACAACATGGGTCAGTGGGACGGCACAAGTGGCCAGGCACAAGGCTTGCACACATGAGCATGGACGTTTGGCGGTAGCGATTGGCATTGTAGTGCAGACTCACTTTGGGCTTGATCATTCAGCGATACAACCGAGGGAGGGTGTCGGTCAAGTCCATTTTTGATCATAGCATTCACTTCCTGGGCTACCAGGTGGACGTTCAGCATGCAAAAGGATGCATGCAAACTCAGGCATTGCCCCATCCTGCATACACAAATCAAGATTTTTTACCTCACAGACTCGCACTCTGAGGCCAGCTTTTAATGCAGAGCGACATGGTATGAGAACAGTAGATGTATTCACCAACCAGCCTACTCATACTGGACTTCACTACGAGCATTAGCCAACACTCTTGCTGTTGGGCCATGGAGGGCACATGATACACGGGAATGTGGGGCGCGAGCGCAATTTTTTGGCCCCTTTGATCTGTTGGAACTGGAGGAAGGGGTCCGCTAGAGGCTGAATGTGTTGGCCAGCGAAATTGTTGCAGAACTGATACAGGACTGCTCTAGAACATGACATGTGGGTGACTCTCAAAATGTGAACGAGCAAAGTGGCTGGCATTGAGACTGAGCCCGCCTTTACTTTGCAAGCAATGCGGCTTCACACTGACATGTTCAGAAGATTGCAATTCTGATCAGCAGCAGAATCTCTTAGTTGACCTGCTACAAAGAATTTAATATTGGTGTGGTGTTCGGGGATGGAAGAATGGTTTCGTGAGGGCAGGTATGGAGGAAAGGGCAATTTGGAGGCCCCAGGCCGAGGTATCGAATTAAATGTGCAGTACTACCCCCCCCCCCCCCCCCTTGTATAAGCTACGCCCTTGGCGGCGGCTTGGTGCTTGGTGGCGGCGGCTTCGCTGCCGTATTGATGACTCTGCACATTGTGAGAGCGTGGGTCTGTCGGTGGGGACCTGTCGCTGGACTTTCCACCGCTCATGGATAAGCTACGCCCTTGTCCAAGCTACAGTAGGCGTAGGGACCGTATTAATTTGGGACCTAATTTTAATTCGTTACCAAACGTAGTGCAGCCACATAAGACATGGGTTTGGTGACGGATTTGCGAGTCACATAGAGTCATGGACACATTTATTGTGAGTGTTTGCCACTTGAACCCACATAGCTCTGATTTTGGGGATGTTTGTGCATTATATGCCCGTTTCTTGCACCAGCTCACCATGCAATCCTCTCTTTTTGAACCTGGGCGCCCGGTGTTGGTAGTTGTATGTGTCGCGCACAAGCTACGCCTGTGTCCAAGCTACAGTAGGCGTAGGGACCGTATTAATTTGGGACTTTGGCGTAGCTTCTACAAGGGGGGGGGGGGTACCATCGTGGGACCAGTTTCACCATATTCAGGGTATAGCATTCCAACCCAAGGAACCTGATGAAAGAACCGCATGCTTTTTCAACAAACTGTACAAGAATAGCACAATGCAGTTGAGCAGCCAAAGAGTTGGCACGGCAAAACATACGAAAACTGCCACAAAAACTCACCAACTGAGTGGCAAAGGAAAACACAAATACAGAATGTTGTTCTCCGTCATGGCGAGTGCTGTGACAGGTAATTGCCGGGGCTTCGCTCAAGGATTTCCAACTGCAGTGTTTTGCTTCCCATTTGCAAAAGGCATGCTGAAGTACTGAAACCTGAGGCTCATTTCAGAAAATACAATTTTGTTTGGGGAGCTATTGCTCGGGGTTTAGAGGAGTATGGTATGTAGGCGGACTTCAAATTTGTCAGGAGAGAGAGGGCTTGGGTGTCTGGACTGGATGAAGCAGCAATGGGAGAGGAAAAGGAATGATTGGATGAGTAGTGCGCACGGTGCAGGCATGCTTGTGTATGTTGGGGTTGTTCTGAGAACCCACACAACCAGTTTCTCCAGGTTTGTCGCATGTGCTTAATGACAGCTGGAACATTGCCTAGTAGTGCCCTGGTGGCACCATCTGATATCCTTCGACGGACCGATCGTGCCCCTCAAAGGTTAGGGCTGCAGGGGCGGGTGCCCAATCATGCCCTCGCACTCCCTTGCTGGCCTACCACTCGTTGTTTCCCTTTCCCATGCATTCAAGTTGGCCATCTTCCCCACCTGAAGCATACTCCTTCTCCTGCTCAGGGCCCAAAGTCCCGAGTCCGGCAACGAGGTTGAGCCAGGATCACTTGGTATGCATTGCAGTCTACCCCAGCACTGGGTGGAGAGGAGCTATGCAGAGCGCTGGTTCGTTTGCAGAATGTGAGTTAAGCTCTGAGCTAATCAATTGGGAGCAGTGGTTTGACCAGACCTAAGCACCTAACCCCCCCCCCCCCCGGCAAGTCACGCATTGGTGAGCTAGCACCCATGGCCTTGTGTGACATTCACGTTGCTGGTTGTGGTGAGCACCTCCCAGCCTGGGGTCTTCGTGATGACCGCATACCGGGCACTGATCAGGCTGTCAGGGGAGGACGCCATGGGCAGAAGTTGCATTCTGGATTCCCCTCCAGGCAGGGGGATGCCCGCGGCAGTGCAGATGCCTGCAGTAGTGCGGATGCCTGCTTGTCACAGCAAAAGGTTCAAGGGCGAGAGGCCAATAGGCGCCGCCACAGGCTAACAGAGGCAACCACCAAGGCCTTGTGCCAACCCCCCCGCCCCTTGCGTGAATAACGCCCTTGCCAGCACAACAGTAGGTGTTGTTCCTGCAACATGTGGAATCGTGTCCTATTTTGCCGTCTATAAATACCCTCCGTTGTCAGAACAACACTGGGTGTCGTTGTAGTCAAATTCGGAACTTCAGTGTTGTTCTTGCAAGGGGGGCGGGTGCCATCTGAGCCCACATTTGCTGTACTGTAGTCGTCCTATGCATTGATTTTGTTTTGCGACCGAAGCAAATGGCATCTATACCCATGCATCTGTATTTTTGCAGAGTAGCCGGGATAATGCTGAACACCTGTCAATCCGCACCATCTCATTGTTGGGAAAGAGAATCTGGTTGTGCAGAATCTGGCGCCTTGGATGGAGCGCATCTCTTTGTTTGTGCAGGTAAACCAATTGTTGAGGCGGATGTGGTGAGCACCATTCCCCTGACAGCCTCAGAGGCCATGTGCCATGATGAGCTGCATACCGTCACAGAGCAGGCCCAAGCATACCTCTCAAATCCTGCAGTGATTGGGCAGTTGCATGCAGTCCTCAAGGCAGATTCCCAGTACCAGCTTCTAAAGGACCAATTTGCTCGGCTGGTCACCCAGAAGATTGCGGTATGCCGCACCTGCCCCCGTTTCCCTTGCCTCTCCTCTCGACTCACTGCCCCAGGGGTCCCTAAGTCCTGTCCTCCCGTCTGCGCTGCAAAAGGGAGCCCTGGAATAACAAATGTGTCGAAGCAACGAGGTATGGACAGGGCGCTCCTTACTCAAATGTTTTTTATACATCATATCATGAACAGGAGCGCCCCTCAGGGACCTGTGTCAACAGTTTTCATGTGAATGTCTGGACTCGAAGCCACCCATCCGCCTTAGAGTGGCAGATCTGGACCATAGTTCAGTGGTAAATGGCTGGATTGTAAGGCCAGAATTTGGGTTCCTGGGCTCAATTTCCAATGGTATAGGGTAGGGTTTGGGTCACCTCGCTGATGGAACCAGTCAGGAAAGGAAAGGAAAGAAAGGAAAGGAAGGTGCGGCTACCCATGTAAGCAAACAGCAACAAGCAAGCAGCACCTGCCAAATGCCGAAAATCAGCACCTGTTGTTGTGGTTCCATTTCCGCTGAAAACTGTGGGTGTTTGATATTTATGAGTGCAAACTTGAATCAGCGAACAACACAATTTCGGGGATCCACACCGACTCGGCTTGCAGGGGTATCAGACCGTTTTCGTGAAGGTGGGCCTTTATCTACAACATGTGCAGACAGTGTCTACGACCAGCAGACGGCGTCTACTTGTTGTAGATGCTGTCTGCAAACCGCAGACGTGTGAACATGACCCCCTCCCCCCCACAACACCTCGAGGGTGCGTTGGGGCGGGGTGGCTTCACGCGACACGTGCGCATGCGGTGCTCGCTTGCAAGCTCATTCCCTGCCTCCCATGTTTTACTCGATGCCGAAACCCTCACCATCCCTCCGGCTTTTGCCAGTCATCCTTTCGTTCCCAGGAACTCTCAGGCAGCACCACAAGCCACTCCCAAGTCCCCCGGCAGCACTCAGCACCCCACACGGTGAGCCCGGCCCCTTCCGGCCCTCTTCCCTCCCCGACCTCCCAGCATCTGGTCGCAACGCCCGTCTCCACCCCCACGTACTCCACCAGCATCACCGCGGCCACCCCCGCGTCCAGCCCCCCCCCCAACCCCCCCGCCATCCACTCCGCAAACCCCCCACCCGCCACCAACCCCGGGCCCAACCCCAACCCCGTCTCCAGCCAGAGCCCCAACCCGACCCCAGCCCGCACGCCAACCCCCACTACGAACCCCGCTCAGCCCAGCTCTTCCTCACCTTGCGTGGAAGGGGGAGCGTCTCAGCCCACCCCCCCGCCACTCACCCCCACTGACCCGCAGCAAACCCTGGTGCCTTCCCTCCACGGCCTTTCCCTGTGTGCCTCACCAGCGCACTCCCCCGCAGCCTCGGGCGCACCCCTTTCACCGGGTGGTGCTGCTGCTACCTCCGGCCCCGCCTTTCCCTGCGCCGCCGGAACACCCCCCGTCCCGCCGTTGCCCCGCAGCGCCACCGCCGCCCCGGGAGTAGGAGCGGGGTTCGCCCCGGCTGCGGCCCCCTGCAGCCCTGCAGGGGTGACGGAGGGCGGGGCCATCCCCACAGAGATCCTGCTGCCCCTCGTGGACAAGTTCCTGCAGAAGAACCTGCCAGCGCTGCACTATTACGCCTCCCACACGCGTCCCGCAGAGACCATCGACGACGAGGTCCGCTGGGCCCAGACGCTGACTGGGACCTGCAATGGGACCGAGAAGCTGCCCAAAGATCGCCCGGCGAGGTGCTGACTGGGCGTTGGGTTGAGCCGGAAGGGATCGGGGATCTGCGCAGCGCCGGCTATTGTCCCCCCTTTTTGTCAGGGGGGAATGCAACCCCAGGTTGGCCGTTGGTTTGAACGCCGTTGCCTTGAGTGGATGGCAGTTGGCGGTCAGGGTGACGGTGACACGCTTTTCTATTTCCAGCAACAGGAGGGCGGATCTACAAAACTGTGATTGAAGCTGTGCATCGTGCTTCTGCTTCTTTTCTTGCAAACGTCTTGGCGCCTTTTACCGCTCGTCCTGCATGGGCCGCACTTGTTGCTTTTTTTTTTCTTCACTCAGGACGGCCTGAGGTTACCGTACCCTGGACCTCCCACCCTCGACCCCCCCCAGTGGCCCGTTGTGTGGTCCCCTGAGTTTGGTACTTGTCATTCGTCATTGGGGGGCTCGGGGGGGGGGGGGAGGGGCACCCCCTCTCTTATATCCATCCCTGATGCCTGTACGGCGCCATGCGCATGGGGCTGGCCTATGCGCCACGTATGGACGTGTGGTTATAATGTGGCGCGCCAGTGACACACGAGAAGAGGTTGTATGCGGACCGGGGCGTGTGGGGTGGCGATGCGAGAGGACTACGAGGTGAACGAGGGCGGGTGTCGCTGGGTCAAGTTCGTCGCGCTATGCGAGGAACCGTAGTGGGGTTGTGTGATGGCGCTGGGGTGGGCGCATGCTGCTATCGGGCCAAGGTCCCAATGGGAGCGGTCGGCGCGGACGCGGCGGATGAGGAAGAGAGGTGGTGCATTGTGGGCTGGGCGATTTTGGCAGTTTGCTGTTGTTTGACCCCAAAATATCAGCCAATTTTCAAGCACACGCGACGGGGGAGAGCTGTTTGTGTCGCATCGCCGTGCGCCAGCTGTAAGTTGATTCTCTGGGGCAGCCAAGCCCGTGTGCCACAATGCCTTAACAAATATGAACTAAGGGGGAGGCCAGGCTCTTGGGCCATCACCAGTTGGGGTATTGCTCTTTGACGCCGCCCGGCTTGCCTTCTCCGCCAACGAGGAGTATTCCACCATGCGCTGTCCAGCCTCTCCCCAATCATGGCGTATTCACTGCCCTAAGGCTTATTCACTGCCCTGAGGTGTATTCACTGCCCGGAGGCTTATTCACTGCCCTGAGAGCCCCACAGGGTGGCCATTTAAGTCTGCGCAGCACTGGCATCAGGCCTGCCGGACGGAGTATCCACTGAGAAACCTGTGTACACAAGCAGCACCGTGGAACACACACCTGCCGCACCCTCTGTCCCAAATCACTTTGAACAGGTTGTTTGATCAATGTCATGTCGTTCATGAGCTGGACATAGACTTGTTTTTTGTTTTTCGGGCACGAAGTTTGGGGATGTTGTTGGGCACTGGGACTGTTAGGGTTGGGAGTCTCAACATAGAGGGCGCCGCCCGCACGGTGCACGCGGTGCACACGGCGCACCCGGGCATGTGTGTTTGGCTGCATCCATGAGCCCTGATGCACATGTGCGCTGCCAGTCACCAAGGGTGACCCTGTTGTCAGGCGGAGAATGGTCTGGGGTCTGGTTCAGAACTGGCGGACGGCAGATGCGGGGGACACAGTTAGAAAGGGCCCACCACGGGTGGGGGGGGGGGGCGTACCAACGGGCCATACGCCGACTCCCTCCCACTTTCCAGCCAATTTCAGGGTTGGGTTGGGGGGGGGGGGGGGGGGCTGGGTCTGGGGGGGGTCTGGGGCCGGCTGAAGGGGACAGCTGTGCAGGACTGCACTGATCCCCGCACCTGCCTCAGGTCCCCAGGGATACAGTGTTGGAGACTGTCGGGGCTGCTGATGTCAGACTGGGGCTGAGGCTGCCTATGCCATGGGGTTGGGCTGCGACTGCAGGGGCTGCAGGGGCTGCGGCCGCACGTGAACATCCTGCTGCCCCACAGGCCTCCTGGATCCTTCGAAGAGTCTTTGAGAAGCAGCAACCAGACGCCCCCCAAGCACCCCTCACGCTACTACGCCCCCATTCCGGTGCCTGTCTGCACCTCCAACTCCCCCTATCCAGCCAAGCCTGGCGAGCGGCCGCACGCCTTCATGCCCCTCCATATGTTCTACCCTCAATATGTCCCCAACGTCCCAACACAAGTATGTGCTTCGGTAATGGCGGTGCCTGATTGCTCAGCACATGAGTCATCTCCGTGGGGGACTGCTATTGGGAATCAAACGCAAAAGTGCACGTTGCTGCCCAATTCAAACACTGAGGGGGCGCACCGTGCGCTGTGCCCGTGCTGTGCGAAAAGTCGGCTATTTTCCACCACCGGTAGCCACGGGTCCCAGGGTCCTGAATTCTGCACCGCCGATGCTGTTTTGAATGGATCATGCACGCTTCTGTAGGTGGGTGGTTTTCAGGGGTGCTCTCGAGATAAACAACGTAATAATTGGCGCTGTGCGCGCGCTGTGCGAAAACGCCCCCTGAAACTGAGATTGCGCAAACGATTTTAGCCTTGCCACAGCAGCGGAGGGGTTGCAGTGCAGACCGACTGCTTCAAGGCATCCGTCGACAGTTCACTTCCCAGAATGCACCGTGTGCACGCAAACACATGTAAATGCACATTAATCTTCATGTGGTTGCCTGAGTCAGTTACAAGACGAGAACGCTGTTCACATGGACACATGTGTATTGCACGAAAAAAAAAAAGGACACTCAGAGAGTGTATGGGGAATGGTCACGACCACTGTACATTTGGGTGACATGGAGGAGGCTCAAGGTGCTGTGGAGGAGGCTCATTGGCGGGGGGGGGGGGCATGGGGCCAGGGACGAAAGCAAGTGGGATGGCATTGCTGCGGAGGAAGGCCACGCACTCCCGGTCTCACGCCTTCTGTGCTGCGTTCAGGCCTATGCCCATCAGACCGCTCAAGTCTCCTTCGCAGTGCCATGTGCGACCCCAGAAGCCCACACCTCGCACTACGGCACCCACTGCACGTCATGCCACTCCTTGATCACCCCCCCCAGGTGTGTGCACCTGCTCTGCTGTGTCCTGCGGAGACGTCGTGTGTGGGGGCCCTCGCGTGATGGTGTCCGAACACGTATTCGTGCGAGCGCTTGCGACGGTTTGCGATGCTTCGTGAATGCGGATGAGTGGCACTGCTCTTGAACTGTCATTTGCTGCGGTTGTGCAGTCGTCCTTCCAAAACCGCGGATGTGCACGTTTTAATGCGAGTGCATGACGGGGACGGCAATAAAAATCGCGTCAGCCAAGGGGTGGGGCTGGGGGGAGGGGGGGGCAGCCCCGGCACACCAACTACTGGGCTCCGCGAACGCCGGAACAACACCAGCAGGAGCACCGGCCGCAGCGGCCGACAGAACGCAGCGACCCGACGCAACATGCGAAGGGAAGAACGGGTGACTGTCCAGGGCCCCGTAAAGAAACAGCGACCCCACAGAATGTCACAACGCGGGGGGGGGGGGGGTATCCCGGCCCGGACAGCGCGTGGAGGAGCAGGGCACCTGGGCCTCACGCACACAGAAACACAGCAAGGCAGGCTACGGACGGCCTGTGGACAGAGGTGTGTGGACAGCAACAACAGTCAAACGACCCCCGCAACAACCAGCACATCCTCAATACGCCAACTATTGGGCGCCGCTGACGCGCAAACGGCACACCATGCCACATTCAGCACAGCCCCAGC
This sequence comes from Eutreptiella sp. 'Long Island Sound 2002', assembly GCA_964036045.1. NCBI lineage: Eukaryota > Euglenozoa > Euglenophyceae > Eutreptiales > Eutreptiaceae > Eutreptiella > Eutreptiella sp. 'Long Island Sound 2002'. The sequence continues at coordinate 173,566,623 of OZ038380.1, forward strand.
ACACCAACTACTGGGCTCCGCGAACGCGGAAACGACACCAGCAGGAGCACCGGCCGCAGCGGCCGACAGAACGCAGCGACCCGACGCAACATGCGAAGGGAAGAACGGGTGACTGTCCAGGGCCCCTTAAAGGAGCAACAACCCGACGGAATGTGACACGGGGGCTATCCATGGACATTTCCATGGGTAGATGTCCGTGGTTGGCTGTCACCGTGTGGACACGGATGGTGTGGATGACATGGACGGGACATGGACGGGACACTTACCCCTGGACGGGACAGGGAGGGGGGGGAGGGGGAGGGGGATCCGCCCTCCCGTCCTACTGCCATTGCGGGGGCTTGAGCGTGCTTGCGGTTGGCTGCCTCTGGTCGTGTCGGTCCGTGTGTCAGCCACAGCTCAAGTCATCGGCGCCGAGACAGCAAGCGAAGACATTCGGGATCGTACAGCCGACGGCACCGTTGTGAATGCTCGGCGCATGGTATGTGCCTGTCGCCCCCGACGCCGTGATGACCGCGCGCACGGATGCAGCCAAACCGTGCGTGACTGTGCAGGGGAATGGGCCATGGGCGCGTGCGACCGTGCGGCCCCCGTTTGTCCAGCCGTGCACAACGGGACACAGTTTTGGGTTTGCCCGCAAAGCCCCTGAGGCGCCGGCCGCGTCCGACGATGGCGTTTGTTTGTGCGGTGCCGGGGGAGAGTTCGGCGGGGGACATGTGTCGTGCGGAAAGTTGCGGCGTTCCGATCGGCGCCGAAATGTTCCCCAACACATTTTGTGCGCAGCCCGGGCCAGACCTTGGCCTGAGGTGGTACCCTCTTTGCGACGGGTCCCCCACATTGCACCACAAATTGGGGCCGCCGAATCGCTCTCCCACGAACATCCATCCCCCCCCCCCCCCCGCGTACCGCACCAATTTTGTGTTTGGAGGAAAACCCTCTCCACAATTTTCCATGGCCCAAAGGCCTGCCCTTTGAACATGCCGCACCGCCCCATCCGGACCGTTCCTCAGCGCGTGGGGCCTCCACAGCCAACGCACGCGCGCCCGGGCGTAGCGTGATTTGGGGACATGTAGTGTGGAGACTCTTGTGCACAGGACCGAATGCATTTTGCACCATTCTCTGCTTAATAGAGCCCTTAGTAGATGGCGACAGTTCCACGTCTGGTGGAGACACTAGGCCCCGTAGAGGGGGATGACAGTCGGGTCTCTCGCGGCAAGGCCTGTCATGAGCGACCGTGCGCCCGCGGTCGTGCCCACGGGGCTGCACCGACAGGCCCCCCTTGGGGCACGCGCGGTGTTCGCTCCCCCGCGATCACGCGGATGTCGCGCGCGTCGGAGTCCTGACGGTTGTGTGCCGCGCCTTGGGCCCCTTGCGGCGGCCTGGGGGCGGTCTCCGTCGAAGGGGCGGGTGGCTTGAGGGTTGGCTGCTGCCTTTCGTGCGTCCGGCCGTGAAGGCAGGGGCTGAAGTGGCGCCGGCTGTCGAGGCAAACCGGGCGGATGGCAGGCCGTTGCGCAGGGGCGACCGCCCTCCGCCTCCAGTGGGCCGGGTCACAGGCAGAAAGCAAAGCCTGTGTGCCTCAGATCGGTCTTCACTTCCGAGCCCCCCTTTTGATGTATGAAGATATGTTTTCCAAAGGAAGTGCTTTGTGATGGGGGTGGGGGGGCCGGTGGGCTGGGGGTCGGCCAGCCCCATGTATCAGAACGGCCGTACACCGCAGGAGTAGGGGGGGTACCCCCCACCCCCCCGGGGACCCCCCTCCCCCCCTTCCAGGGTTTGGGGCTGACAGCCAAAATTGTGCTCCAGCGCCTTCGGCACCAAGATGACTCAAGCCCAAAAAATTTCGGCCTGCCGTTGGCGGGGACCATAGGGGGACCCAAGGAGGAGGGGAGTCCCAGTCAAACCTCCCTCACCCCCCCCCCCCCCCCCCGGGGGGGTCCTGCAGCAATGGCCTGATTGTTGTGTGTGCGTTTTTGTGAAACAAATCTGCAACCCACTCCCCCCCCCCCCCCCCCCGACCTTGCCTTGTGCCAACCCCCGACCCCCAAAGATCCCCCAAACACTGGGTCCTCCAAACCTGACGCAATGTGCCATTTCTGAGACATCCGAAGTTGACGGAGGTCGATGGCACGCAAACCGAGCTCCCCTCCTCCCCCGCAGTCGAGGGTTGTGTGCTGAGGTCCTTGACCCACTGCGGCAGGGCTGGACTGCTTGTCAGGCTCACACACCGCGTACGTCGTGATACTTGCCCAGTCCTTCACCTACTGCACGTGTACATGT